>MU224039.1:644643-657329 GCA_018584345.1 Thuja plicata | reverse complement strand
AATCAATGCCAAAAAGGAATTAACTAGTTATGGATAAGGAAGGGAGATCTAATTTACTAATTATAAAGTAAATCAATAGATCTAAAAACCCTTAATTGAAATGAAACATTTTCCTTGGAATGTAGAAGATCTGGAAAATCCTATTTTCTGATGTTTGTGTTGAGTTTCTTGAAATTTTACAACCGGATCTGGAACAGAAATGTAGAAATGGATAAAACCTGCAAATATTTTTCTTTTCTGAGTCAAGTAGACCTTGAAATTTTTATGGGGGTGCAATTATACCCTAGAATGATGACCTCAACCTGCACTGCTCGGACATAAAATTTGTTCACTGATCCTGAAAGTTGGCCAAAAAGGGTATCCAAATCTGATTAGAAATTTGTTGTCATGTACCTATACCTGCAAGAAAAATGATTTTGTTTGTTAGAGGAGGGGTTTTCCTTAGTCAAACCTAAATTTAGGAATTAACCTTGAAATCAAAATTGAAATAGAGAATGCTAGCAAGTAGTAGAAGTATATCTAACAATGAAGCTCATATACTCAAATAGATATGCTATTATATTTTAAATGTAAACAAGTATGTAAATATGAAATCTTGGAATCAATATTAGAAACCCTAAATGTAAATCAAAACCTCCATGATTGTATGCTTATAATCCACCTTGAAGGAAGAATGAAAGAATCTTGAAGATGCACAAAGGATCTTGAAGGAAGATCACACCACCATGATGGATAAATCTATGGTTTGAATGATGAATCTTGAATGTTTGAACCAAATCCCTTCAATGGATTGAATTCTTGAATCCTTGATCTTCACTGGAGAACTTGAATTCTTAAGAAGAAGACTTGACAACCTTGATTGAACATTTGGAAGCTTGAAAACATGTAGAATAATGGATGCTTTAAAGTAGACCATAATGTACTTGTCTCCAGTGGATCCCTATTGAAAATGAGAGGAGAGAGGTTCCTTATATAAAAATCTTGGGCACAATCTTCTAGAGAGGTCCACATAGGATAATCGAATTCCAATTATACCTATACCCCTATAAGTGGACCTATATTAAATATAATTTTAGGATTCGTTACTTCGGAACCCAAAAAAGCTGACCCAGAAGCAGGAAAATGAATTTTTGAGTGTCCTCTGACAACCGACAAAATTTCCTATTGAAAAGGGGGACCTGGGTCAAGGTTGACCCTAACCTAGGTCAAGTTTGAGGTCAACTTTGACCCAGGGAGTCAAGACCCCTAGAAAATGTCCCAGGTGGGATAAATAGTGTTCGAAGATTCTCAATTAGGGTCCTAAATACGTATAGAAGATGCAAAAGGGGTAAAAATGAGAGGACAACATGATGATGGCCCAAAACACCCCCTAAGGAGGGATAAACATTCTTGACATGGAGGTGCTTCCATTTTAAGATGATACATTAAGCCCCCACTTTAGCAGGAGTATGGAAATCAAACATACTCATGGTAAAGTTAGAAGAAAGACTCCGGTGGATAGAAATGAGGTAGAAAATCACTTAGTCAAGGACATGAGCCCCCAAGACAAGGATTATAACTCAACATACACACATAAGGGTATGAAAATAAAGAGAAAACAATGATAAAACCAAAAGACACAAAAAGAGAAGGGTTAGTACAAAAACAAACCCAAATCAACTAGCAAAGGAAGCCTTACTAAGAAATGCTTCCTATACTAATATCATATTTGGAAAGCTATCATAAAAGCATACATGGTTATATAAGAAGGACAAGAGAAATACTATAAATAACATAGCTTCATGATCTAATCCTATTAGCATGAAAGAGAAAGAGAGAAAAGAGAGAGTGATTATCTCACCTAGTAAGATGCCCACCTTACCATGAATCACCAAGGAGAGAGAGCCCAAAATGTTCACCCATAAATTGTGCTTTGTATTTTTAATGCGCCTTCTGAAGGCTTTTGTAATACCTATAGATCCACATTCTTCTATCACTATGGAATATAAAATGCATGTCTCTTCAGGGTTTAGCAACTTATATGCGTTACCTTCCAAGGATTTAGCATATTTAAATTTGAAAATGTGTATCTCTTTAGGATTTAGCAACTTATGTGTATTACCTTCCGAGGATTTAGCAAAAATAAAAGTAAAAATTGTGTGTCTCTTAAGGATTTAGAAACTTATGTGTGTTACCTTTCGAGGATTTTGCATATTTGAATTTTAAAAATGTGTCTCTCTTCAGGATTTAGAAACTTATGTGCATTACCTTCCAAGGATTTAGCATGTTATAAAATGAAAACTATAGTATAAGGGAGACCCTATATATTCCCCCCTACTTATTGTGGCTACCTAATATATAGGATAAGGAAGAGAAAATAGGATACCTACTTTGTAAAGTAAGGAGATATCCTATTAGCAACATTGTATACTATATTCTTGGAAAAGAGTGTAGATCCTTACATCCAAGAGCATAGATAAT
This sequence comes from Thuja plicata, assembly GCA_018584345.1. Taxonomy (NCBI): domain Eukaryota; kingdom Viridiplantae; phylum Streptophyta; class Pinopsida; order Cupressales; family Cupressaceae; genus Thuja; species Thuja plicata. The sequence continues at coordinate 654,869 of MU224039.1, read as the reverse complement.
CATGAAAAGGATATGACACTTATGGAAAAAGGATCGTCAAAGAGGAGGAGCTCTTATCAACAAAACCTCCACCATAGAGGAGTGCTTTAGATAAAATGTCATATTTTAAAGAAAAAGAAAAGAGGGACAAAATATTCAATCATCAAGCCCCATGTGATAAAGAGGAAGAGGAATCTTGGAATAAAGGAAACAAACTCTAACCCAAAGCAAGGGAGAGAGTTTATAAAGAAAATAATTTGAAAACTAAAGAAGAGGTGATGACCTAGGACAATCACCTTTCATATAAAAGAGTATCCATAGCCAAAACATAAGTCTTTATAAGAAAATAATGTTGCAGAATAAACAAATGCCACTAAGCTAAGAAAAGTAGATCCTTACACAGAGAGAAAGAAGGAAAACCTTGCGACCCAAGGATGAAAGCAAGGGATAGGCTAATCAAATCCAGATATTCTATGACAAAGAGATGTCTTTGTTAAACAAATGTCTTAGAAAATATATCATAAATACTAGAAGAGAGCTATGGATGATTATGAGCAAAGGGATGAATGTATCATATCATAATACAAAACCATAGAGATAGATTATAGAAAGAATAACCAATTAAAATCAAAACAAGATACATGCTAAGAGCATAATGGATCCTAGAAAAATGGAAGAAATACCTCTTTCCCCCCAATGAAGAGACACGAGGGGAAAAGATCTATATTATAGAAGAACGAGGGGTATTCCTCGTATGGAAATTATAAAGAAATTGTAATACCCCACGAGAGTGAGATATAATTCCTAAAGCATCTCTTTCTGTAACATACATCTTGAAATGCACACAATTAGCAAGTAAATGTGTATTACTATAATGAAAAGGACATTTGTACTTAGAGAGAGAATCTTTCAACATAGGTTTAAATATTTGCTTCTTAGAATTCATTAACTGTACATACACCTTATTAGCCACATGTTGACGGGTATCATGGTAATCTAAGGAAGGTGTTGGGAGGAGAATATGAAGAGGAGGGAGACGATCAAAATCAACCACCTCAAGTTCAGATAGTGGAAAGCCTAGACCATGCCTATCTTGTTTAGGGGATAGATGAACCATATATTTAATACCATGTTTATTAACACCAAGCCCTAAACCCTTATAACCTTGTTTAGCCACCATATTGTAGCCCTAAACCCTTAGGAGGTGATTGTTTATGTTGATCATGAGAAAATGTTGTCTAAGGTGGGATGATAGGTTTAGAAGAAGTTTCTTTCCTTTTCCCTTTAATATCACCATTGGTCGGATAAGAAGGGGAAGGTAAATCAAATAATTCTTGCACATATGCATCATGAACCCTAGTTTGAACCCTATCATAAGTGTGGGAAGAACAAGGGATAGAAGATGGAGAAATAGGAGTGGGAATATTAGGATTTAGATTAGGAATGATAGGATTAGGGTTGGGAACATTAGGAACTAGATTAGGAAGGATGGGATTAGGATTAGGAAGTTTAGGAAATGGGGTATTATCTACCAAATTCTTCACATTATCCAAAAGAGCAATAATTCCACTACACAAATTCTTAATGCAAATTTTGAAAGTAGGAAGGCTAGTATTAGTTAATATCAAAATAGCATAAGAAAGTGAAACATAAAGAGTAAAAAACATAATGAAATGGATTATACTCTCATAAACATCATAAGTACCATAAAGAGATACTAAGAGAAGAATAATGGGGAAAATAACTATACCCCAAAGCATCTTAAAGATCTTCATAGTGAATGAAATGCAAGATATGTTTTTGTGTTTTTATGAGTATGTAGATTTTTTTGTGTTTTAAAATGCAAGAGCATAAAATGATGCTAATTTAATATGTATGCAAAAGCTAAGTCTCTCAGGAAAAGAGGTAAAGCATCTAACACCAAAAAGAAAGATTTGTCTATCGTGGTTTCACCAAAATGTAAGATATAAAAATATATATATATTTTTATATGTGAGTGAGTGTGTGTGGGGGTGTGTGACCTCCTAATCCAAGACAAGGAGATCCTAATTGATTAATCGAAAGGAGATGATCAATGCCAAAAGGAATCACCTAGTAATCAATAACAAAGGGAGATCTAATTTCTTAATTATAAATTAAATCAATAGATCTGAAAAACCTTAATTGAAATGAAAAATTTACCTTGGAATGTAGCAGATCTAGAAAAGCCTATTTTCTAATGTTTGTGTTGAGTTTCAAGAAATTCTACAACCGGATCTTGAACAGAAATGCAGAGACGGACAAAACCTAGAACTCTTTTTCTTTTCTGATTCAAGTCGACCTTGACATCTTTACGAGGGCACAATTGTACCCCAAAATGTCGATCTCAACTTGCACTACTCTGATGGAAAATTTGTTCACAGATCCTAAAAGTTGGCTGAAAAGGTATCCAAATCTAATCGTAAATTCATTGTCATGTCCCTACACCTGCAAGAAAATTAATTTTGTTTGTTGGGGGAGGGGTTTTCCTTGGTCAAACCCCATTTTAGAAACTAATCTTGAAATCAATAATTGAAATAGATAATGCTAGCAAGTAGTAGAAGTAGATCTAACAATGAAGCTATGATACTCAAATAGATATGCAATTGTATTTTGAATGTAAACAAGTATGTAAAGATGAAAGCTTGGAATCAATATTAGAAACCCTAAATTTAAATCAAAACCTCCATTATTGTATTCTTGGAATCCACCTTGAAGGAAGAATGAAATAATTTTGAAGATGCACAAAGGATATTGAAGGAAGATCACACCACCATGATGGATAGATCTAGGGTTTGAATGATGAATCTTGAATGTGTGAACCAAATCCCTTCAATGGCTTGAATGCTTGAATCCTTTATCTTTAATGGAGAACTTGAATGCTTGAGAAGAAGACTTGACAACCTTGATTAAACATTTTGAAGCTTGAAAACATGTATAATAATGGATTCTTGAAAGTAGATGGTAATGTACTTGTCTCCAAGTAGATCCCTGTTGAAAATGAGAGGAAAGAGCTTCCTTATATACAAATCTAGGGCACAATCTTCTAGAGAGGAATACATAGGATAATTAAATTCCAATTAGACCTATACCCCTAGAAGTGGACCTATATTAAATATAATTTTAAGATTCATTGCTTTGGAACCCGAAATAGCTGACCCGAAAATGAGAAAATGAACTTTTGAGTGTCCTCCGAGAGCCGACAAAATTTCCAATTAAAAAGGGGGACCTGGGTCGAGGTTGAGGTCAACCCTGACCTAGGTCAAGGTCAAGGTTGACCCTAACCTAGGTCAAGGTTGAGGTCGACCTTGACCCAGGGATTCAGGACCCCTAGAAAATGTGCCAAGTGTGATAAACAGTGTCCAGAGAGGCCCAATCAGGGTCCTAAACAAGCACAGAAGATGCAGAAGGGGCATAAATGAGAGGAAAACATGATGATGGCCCAAAAAACCCTATAAGGAGGGCTAAACATTCTTAACATGAAATTTATTCCATTTTAAGATGATACAAGAGGAAAGAGTATCAGACGAGTGTGTATTCGATGATTTGAGCATCGTTCTTCGTACATGACAAATTTCAAAATCCAAAAACATGAGAAAAGATCAAAATCAAAACAAATGAGAAAGAAAAGAAAAAACATTCAAAAATAAAAAAAATTGTTGTCTTGGTGAAAGCCTAGAAAATAGGTGCCTTGATAATATCAAAAAAAGGAAAGAAGGAAAAAATTGAAAAAATTGAAAAAGAGAAAAAGTGCCTTGGTGAAAACCTAGCAATAGGCGGCTTGGTAAAAAAAAAGGAAAAAGAGAAAAAAGAGAAATAAACCCAAAATATCAATATTAAGATATCAGTATGAGATAGAGCCCTTAAAGAAGTTAAGAGCAAACGCGCATAACTGGAACTAATCAGACATCAGTGTCACATACAATAGTTCACTTTTGGATATAGTGCATATCTATTCTTAGGAGGTTGTAGCCTTCTTTCTCTTTGAGCAGTGAGCTCTTAGACAATGAGTCCTCACCCCTAATAGGGTTATTTGTAAAAGACTCCTAACAGGGTCAGACCCTTAACCAGGTCATTGTACTTACATTGTAAAGACTGCTCCTAACAGGGCAAAGGAACTCTAACAGGTTCATTATACTAGTTCAATATTTGTGGGTACTAATTCCTAGTGGGGTTTTCCTCTAATCAAGGTTTCCCCTTAATCATATCTTGTGTTATGTGATCTTGTGTTAAGCTTCAAGTGTTATATGATTTATTTATGTTTAAGTTGCTAAATTTGAATTATTAGCTAAACATGGATTCACCCCACCCCCCCNTCCCCCCCCCCCCCCCCCCCCCCCTCAGTGTTTCCAACAATTGGTATCAGAGCCTGGTCCTCAGAGAGAAAAGTCTAACCACTTGAGGAGATCATGGATTCAGCAACAGTCAAACATCTGAAAAAGAATCTTGAAGCAGCCCTTGAAGATCTAGAAAATTCTGAGAAAGAAAATGAAGAACTTAAATTAAAATTTGATGGCTCACAAATGCTTATCAAGAAACTAAGGAAAGAACTAAAAGATTGCTCCACAAATGATTTGAAACTGAATGAAGAAAACATGTCTCTGAAAGATAAGATAGAAGAATTGAATGATCAGTTAACTGATAGCTTAACAACTATTGAAGAAAAGAACAAAGAAAACAAATAGTTGGATGAAGAACTCATGCAAGCCAATATGAAAATCTTGGAATTGGAAAATATCAAGAACAAAATTGAATCTTAATTACCAGGAGCAAAAGACAATATTGATAAACTACACACAAGCTCTGAACTAATTCAATCATATCTCTATGAACAAAATCTAAAAGGTGACACCACTCGTATGGGATACAGTTTAGCTCAAATTGAGATCATCTCATTACAAGAAAGAAAGAAAGCTCTAATCTTCAGAAGAAAGGAAAATTGAAAATCATAAAGAGACTAAAGTAGAATCACCAAAAGATAAGCACAAGGTAGTCAACTGTACTTGCTATGCCTATAACAAGCATGGACACTTGGCAATAGATTGTAAGAATGTAAGACCTTTCATCGGTTACTATTCTGCGTGTGTATTTGGGTATTTGATAAGAGATACACAACACATCAATAAGTCATTGCATTAGTTCAAAACGGTTAGACAAGCATGTAAAACCACCTAATATCGACCTATTGTCTGCTAACTAGGAAGAATGTGATTAGTAACATAAAAGCCCTCAGTTTATGCTACAATTAGTGAATATACGACCTGGTATGAAGGATTTTAGATTATAAACAAGCTAAAAAGATGAGAAAACATGCATTCTAGCTCTAAGAATGAAAGTAATAACAATGAAAAAGCATGAAATATGAAGTGAAATGTTAGTCTAGGATTAATCTAACAACATAACAATGCATTTACAATCTAAGGTGAAGGCTTATTTACTCTCAAAAATGACTTCTATTTATAGAAGAATGAGAGAGAGAGAGAGGGGGGGTACAAGGTGAATTACTGAGTTGAGAGACTCATTAATGGAGGTGTAAGAACCATTAATGCCCAAGGCATTAATAAGGCATGGAGGAGACATAGGCTTAAGGCATCTTCATTAATAAGGCATTAATGAAAGCCTTAAAGAAGCAAGGGAAGGGTGTAAGAGGGTGGCTTGAGAAAGTGGACCTTAAGGAAGTCAAGCTTGAGAAAGTGGACTTTCTCAAGTGGGTTGAGTTGCTAAGCATTCCTTAATGGAATGCGACAACATTAGGTGGTGAGTTAGGGTAGAATTAGGATTAGGATTAGATTAGCAAGGGTGAATGGGTTGAGAAGGGTTAGAACCCAGGGTAGAAGTGGCTGAGATAGGTTAGGTTGGGGTTTAGGGGAATATTAATAAATAATTTAAAATTATTTAATTCATTTAAAAATATAGGAATTAATTATTTAAACAAGTTAATTACTTTTTAATAATTAGGGGACTATAGCCATTTTAATTAAATTAAATAGGCTAGGGGAATGGGTTATTTACAAGTGGGTAATTGATTTAGGGATTTATTTAATTCCTTTATAATTAAATACTATATCCATATTTGAATTTGATTTGGTTTAATTGGTTTGAATTGATTTGAATCATATGGCTATAATAGTTAATATAATTCAGTGATAAAAATACCTAGGACATTAAATTGATTCGAAGAATTATGCCAAGCAATAACAGGGTCATTTGGACATAATCAAGGGTATGATCACACTTAGGGAAAATAGGGTCCATAGTTGCAACAGACAAAATTTAGGTGGTTACATTTGCCCCTCTTTGAATTAATGTGCGAGCAGCACATTGATTCAAAGAAAGTTTTCGATTTTAACTTCAAAAATATTGAGAATTCCATTCTTGGTTGTCGAACAAAATGTTGATGAGATCACTCTTGCAATTGATCGAACAAAACTAATAGAATTGATTTTGAACTTGGTTGTCATTGAAAAAAATCAATAAAAGATTCTAAAGGTACCAATTCTGAACTTGGTTGTTGTCCAAAGATTGATAATACTGATTCTAAACTTGGTTGTCGTCCAAAAAGCCAGTATGAAGCTGCCAGGAGCTTAATAAAAATCTTTAAAAAATGAGGAAACACAGGATATCCAGCTTATGAGAACCAAAGCTTTCTATCCAACAGTTTTGAATTTAGTCAAGGAAACTGTTATGCCCCTAGTTAGTTTGATAAAAGTCATTTTTAATGTTGTTTCAAGCAAAAATTTAATTGATGATAGTGTGATCATGCCCCCTCAGGAACAAAATCAAAGGAAAAGAATAAAATCCCTCAGTTTAAAAGAACATCACACTTGCATGAAGCAGTTAGGTCAAGAAAGAATTGATTAGAAGTGAAGGAAAGAAGGTGTGTTTAAAAATAAACACACAATTATCAAGTTAATTATGTGAAAATAGGAGTTTGATTTTGTTCCCGATAGATCAAAAATTTTGGGAGTCATTGATTATGTCATTAACTTGGTTTTAGAAGAAAATAGAAATCATTTTTGAGTTCAAATTCCTTATGCTTTTACTTCTTTAAAAATGCATCATGCAATCTCTAAATGCAACTATATGCAGACTCTTAGGACTTGTCACTGATTAGCAAATATTGCAACATTTTTATCATCATTGGGCACTTTTCATAATAGAAACCACCTGATAGTACAACCATCACTAATACCCACTGATATTATGAAAGTATGAATACTATGTTTTATTGAAATATCAGAAATAGACTTAGGCATCAAGGCATAGAAGCCAGGATAACAAAATAGTCACCTTTCCTTTTAATATACCAGATTATGATTACGGAAAGATATTGGACCCGCAATGACCTTGAAAATTCATATCCTTGGGTACATTATGATTCATATACCTTAGTGAGAATCTGGATTAAAAAAAAGACAAGGAAATTGTTTCAAGCTCACCGTAGTTTACACATAATGAAGATCGAGATATATGCGGCTATCCACCCTTAGGGGCAGCTCCTACCATAAACATCCAAGTCAGGTGAAATTTATAGGATCATTTGAAACAATCACCATACACAGAAAATCAAGAAAACATTATGCCTCCTATCCTTGTGACTCTTTGTCTTTGCGCAGACGTCATTGAGCAACTAAGAAGAAATAATAAATTATCAATTGAGAATCATTTAAATAAAATTCATAATTACTTAGATGCCCCTAGTTGAAAACATTATCAGGACAAAAAAGAATCATAATCAAACCAATAACAAACTGTGTTTTAATTAGTACTTTGTTCATTCATATGTCAAACACAGTAAAGATTCATCAATCAGAAAATTGTAATACAAGCGATATGGTGTTCCTTGTCTATGCATTGGTAGGATAATTCATTCATGTTTGCGATCCAATATAGCCTTGTAGGACTCTGTTAATGTAAATGTTATGTCCCATGTTTTTGAAAAGACACCCTTGTTTTGGAAAGTGATATTGTTTTGCATGTATCAAGAAACATTGTGTCGGTGAGGCAAACCATCCTATAGCGACCTAGCAACCACAACTGACGATGCCAACAAAGATGCCCCCACTGCAGAATGACTTATTCCTAAGACATAAAGATAGACAAATCCCAAGCGAGGATAAGATAGTCATGTAGCAAAATGAAGTCAGCGTATAAACACAGGCAAAATTATGAAGGCCTAGTATCAGTAGTGAATTCATAGATGGAGCCCATAACACAAGTGACGCCTGATTGCTAGGTTTTCACCACTTAGCAAGACCTTTTTCTTTCTTTCTGTTACCAAGATGCCTATTTTACCAGGTGCTCATCAAGGCACTTTTTTTTTTTCAATTTTTTTGCTATTTTTGCTTTTTTTGAATGTTTTTGTAGTATCAAGGTGCCTATTTACCAGTTTTTCACCAAGGATACCCATTTTGTAGGACCTTTTCCACTATTTTTGGATTTCTTCAGGATCAATTTTATGAATGTTTTTGGTATTTTGCAAGAACTATTTGTTGTATAGGCTCTGCTAGCCTAACATTAATCATAGAACCACTTCAAATGTAGAGTGTTAATAGGATCTGGAAGAACATCCCCCTCAGGTGTAGCTAATTGATAAGCTCTAGTCCTGAAAGTAGTAGTGATAACATAAGGTCCCAACTAGTTAGGTTCAAACTTTCCTTTCTGCTCTCTACTAGGCTAGTTCTTAGGATTCTCTTTCAGGACAAGGTCTCCCACTTCAAATTTGCGTGGTTTGACCTTTTTGTTGTAACCTTTGGACATACGTGCTTGGTACACTTTGAGATGATCAAACACTTGTTGTCTGCGCTCATCTAGTAGGTCCAGGGAATTTATCCTATCTATGTGGTATTTCTCATCAGTAACCAGTCCTTGTATATTTATATGCAAAGATGGGATTTCAACCTCAATAGATAGTACTACCTCAGTGCCATAAACTAGAGGAAATGGCATGGCTCCATTAGGTGTTTGGATGCTTGTTCTATAGGCCCATAGTGCCAGATTCAGTTGTAGGTTCTAGTCTTTTCCAGACTTACAGTTCTGTGTAGAATCTTGAGAATATTCTTGTTTGATGCCTCAGCCTGTCCATTACCTTGAGGGTAATAGATTGAGGAGCAATGTTGAGTGATATGGAATTGTTCCCAGAGGTCATCAATGTCTTGATTTTTAAATTAGCCCCATTGTTTATCACAATTGAAGAGGGTATCCCATATCTACAAATAATGTAGTTCAGAATGAACATAGCCACCTGTTTGCCAGTGGCTTTGATTAGCAGCACGGCTTCTACCCACTTTGTGAAATACTCAGTGGCCGTAATGATAAACTTGAGTCCATTTGAAGAGTTGGGATATATTTGTCCAACCAAGTCAAAGGCCCATTGCTGAAATGGCCAATGTGTTATCAAAGGTATAAGTTCTCGGGCAAGAGCATGAATAAGGTTTCTATGTGTCTAGCATTTAAGACATGCTTTTGAAAATTGAATAGCATCTTTCTCCATGGTAGGCCAATAATAGCCTACTCTGAGCAGTTTCTTAGCTAATGAAAATTCATTCGAGTGTGATCCACATACACCTTCATGGACATCTTTTAATGCTAGATCAGACTCTTCAATTTCTAAACACCAAAGAAGTGTACCATTGAGACTGTGTCAATATAGGTTGTTAGTTATGAGGCCATAACGCGATGCTATCCTAATCAGGGATCTTTTCTCATTTCTAGATAAATTGGTGGGAATGGTTTGGTCAGAAAGGTACACAATGATACTGGCATACTAAGATTGATCTGGGGTATTCAAGGCACATATTACCTGGTATTCAAGTTTAGAAAAGGAAGGATAGGATATTTCTTCCACCAAGAAGTCATAGAGGAATTGATGCTCCTCCAGCTGTAAAATGGATGCGAAGGTAGCCATATCATCTGCAGCCTTGTTCTCTGATCTTGGTATCTGCTGGAAGGTGACGAAGACAAAGTACTTCTTTAGATCATCAACCAATTTCTTGTAGGGCATCAAATTTTCATCTTTTGTTTGATATTCCCCATTGACTTGATTGATAATTAGTTGGGAGTCACCATACATGTGTAACTCTATGATCTTCCATTATATGGATAGCTTGAGGCCATTGACCAATGCTTCATATTCTGAGATATTGTTGGTGCATGGAAACATCAATTTGTAAGATTTGGGAATCTTGTATCCTTGTGGAGTTATGAAGAGGACCCCTGCTCCAGATCCT
>MU224039.1:548124-630903 GCA_018584345.1 Thuja plicata | reverse complement strand
TCTCTATTGGTCTGACTCTGATAGGTAGAGCAATAAGACCTCTGGAGGATCTTTCTTCCTCATCATAAGCTTTGATGGTTATCTTGTTTCTAGTGTCAATTGTTTGTTCTGAGAGACCTAGTCTCCTAATGAGATCTACTGTACAAATATTCAATCCTGCGCCTCCATCTATCAATATGCATCTAACATGGGATTTATGAATAAGGACTTCGATATAGAGGGGTTGATTGTGTGGATGGGTCAATGACTTATCATCTTCTTCCGAAAAGGAGAGGTAGTGTGGTGCTGAGATGTGATTGACCATCACTTGAAATTTATCTATATCAATATCTTCTGGAACATTAGCAGTGTGTAGGGCTTGTTCTAGGATTTCCCTATGTACTGTGAGTATCTTGAGAAACTCGAAGATGCAAATTTTGGCAGCGGTTTGTTGCAATTGGTCTACCAAATCATATTTTTCTCTGGGAATAGTGACCACATGTTTTGCTGCTGGTTTAGGAATAGTTAAAATAGGAACCTTTGATGTTGATGTCAGTTTGGGAGGTCCTTTGATTGTAACCTATGCCTAGCTCCATGTGACAGCATTTGAGGAGGATGAGGCTCCTTTAATTGTGATTACATTGATGGATTTAGTTTTAATATTGAGCGTATTAATCACATTGTCACTTTTGGAATAGGTGTAGTTTACCTCATTACCTTTCCCTTTAGATGTTTCTCCCTGATTATAATTAGGAAAGGGCTCATTGAATGGCATATGATCTTCATTGGTAGTATGTCCATCTACTTTGATCTTACCTCCTTTGATGAGGTCTTGGATGAAATGTTTGATTTTGAGACAATTAGTAGTCTTGTGTCCCTTGTTTTTGTGGAAGACACAATAGGAGTTATCATCCCACCATCTAGGTTTGACCATTGGTTCCCATGGTTTAGAATTGGGAATTGTAAGGGCTTTGTTATCCACCAATGTTTTTAAGATGGTCTCAAGAGTCTCCCCCAAAGGAGTGAATGTTCTTTGGGGTTTTGAAGTCCATGTTTGTTCCTTGTTGTTATCATTGTTCATTTTGAGAATGGGAGGTGTTACATTTGCATCTTTGTTTGCTTGCATGCCATTGGCTAGATTAAATGCCTCAGGTTTAGAATTAATGTTAGAGGCATCAACTGCTCTGTCATTAACAACATTTTTGTTTTCCTTCCACCATTTGGGCTTGGAGTTGGTGTTACTACCTTTTTTTTCATTTCGAAGGGTGATCTCTCCCTTTTTGACCATGACTTCCTCAATACAGAGGGCATTTTTAATTATCCTATCGAAGCTAGGAAAATCTTGCATTTGTAGAGCATAGCTCAATTCAGGCACTAGATTATTAACAAAGATTTCCATCTTTTCTGTTTCGGGAATGACCCTTGAATATTGGGAAAAAATATTCCTTCATCTTTGTAGGAAGTGTGTGAATGATTGTCCAGTTCATTGTTTGGTGTTACATAGGTCCATCATAGTTATGTCATGTTGGATGTTGTAGGAGTAATGTTGAATGAATCATCGGATTAACTCCTCACATGTTTTGACCTTAGGGTTTAATTTTGAGAACCACTCCATGGCATTACCTCCTAGACTTCCTAGAAACAGTCGCATGAGATATGTGGGTTCGTGCATGTATTCGATTCTTAGAGCATAAAATTCCTTTACATGATCGTGGGGATCAGTTTGTCCCATGTACTTGACATACTTTGGCCTTGCCACATTAGGAGGAAATGGGACCATAGTGATACTCTTGTTGAAAGGAAATGGACAAATGGTGTCCAAAGAGTATTTTGTTTTAGGTTTCTCCTTCTCTTATTTGAGGTTGGTGAGCTCTATTTGCATTAGATTGAGTTGTTTGGTGAGAATAGATATCGGGTTTGGTACCTCCTTTTCTTTGATATTTTCCACATTATAATCCTTGGGTAACTTGACACCTATGGATGCTAGATGGAGGAAGTATTTTTCTTTATCGTCACCAATTATTCATTCCAATAGCTTGTGGATCTGTTTACTTTGTTTGAGTTTCTCGTATTCATCTTCAGGGATCTCTTCTTCACCATCTAATCCAAACAGATTATGTTCAAACTTGGGTCTTTCTTCCTCTTTTGTGCCTTTGGATTGTGCTTGTTTGCCATCATTATAACCCTCAAAAGCCTTACTCCATTCATTAGTGTTGCTATCCATTTGACGTGAATTTAGATCAAGAAGGGAACTACGAGAAGTTTCTCCTTGAAAGTGTGCTATTTTAGGAGGCACTTTTGATCCTTTAGTTGTGTACTAGTTGCATCTTGTGTAAACCATGAAGTTGTTTCTCAACTTTGTTAATGTTTCCTCATAGTGCAAGTATGAATTTCAGATCGTTCAAGTGGGCATGTCTAGGTAAAAGTAACTGTTTGTTGTTGGTGGATGTAAATGATTCCAGCGTCAGAGGGTTAGAATGCCCTGATAGTGAGCTGGGATCCAAGTTGTTGATAAGAAATGGGTAGACCACACGTATTGAACTAATTGTGAAAGACTGACTAAGCATGCAAGGTAGACATTTCAAAAGTATTTTGAAATAACAACAGGGAGACCAGAAGAGACAATAGGAACCTAGAAAAAGAGAAAAAAGGGTATCCTAATCCACTGAGACTTCCTAAGAAAAACTCCTACAAATGCCCACTGTCCTAAATGCAAGCTCCTAGATGCGAGCCTCTGATGGTACCAGATACAATCCTAGAATCTGGATATGACTTCTTGCTGACCAAATATGATCCTAAATACCAAATGCAATCCTAAACACTGAATGTGACTCAGGAAAAATAGGATATGATCTTATGATGTCTTTGTCAGTTTGGGTCAGTCTTGAAAAGTTCTTTTTTGAAGTGCATGAAGTTGCTTGTTTCCAGATTGCGTCAAGAGGTGTCGTAAGGTGTGAAAAACACTTGTACTCCAAGGTTTGAAATTTGTTGATTGTTTTGAGGAGCTTATATTTTTAATGATATTTTAGAGCACGTCAAACAGTTTTGCATTATTAAGAGGGTGAAACAAACACTCATCTTGTCCTATTTTCTAGGTGGAGGATGAAAATCTTTGCTTGTTGACTCAGGTACACACTCAAATGCTAATCAGAATACAGCAATCACCAAGCACATAATGGCTCTAGTCATGATGTTGTATTAGCTGACTCCAAACACAAGTGAGGGCACAATATGATGAGTGTCTTGGGGCAATTACTTTTTTCCTTACACAAAGATTATCACCCTTTCAAGGATGAATCGGGTATTCTTTCAGTTGAAGTTGTTGTAGATTATTGGGCAATCTATTCAAAAATTTCTCCCATAGAATTGCACAAGACAAAATTGAGGTGTATAGCCCTATGAGTACCTGAATATATGTAGTCTCGCAAGCAAGATTCAAGTTGCTCCACTCTACATATACCCTGATATGTTCAAGGAATGATGGGGGCATGAACTCTTCTTCTGCTTCAGGAGGATCAGTATCATTGAAAGGAGTGTTAGGTCATTTACTAGGAGCTGAGGAAGTGGAAAACATGTGAATTGTATCTATTCCAATATCTTTGGAGGCAATAGATAGCCGATCCCATTCATAGTCATGAGAGTCTGTGACATCATCATTAGATCTATTTAAGTATTCAGCAATGTTTATTTGATGAACTTGGTTAGCTGCTTGTAGATCAAACTGAGGTAGATTGAGGACATGTGAAATTGTGACTAATTGCCCCCAGTTAGGATGGAAATTCTGTGGCTGGGGTTCCTCTTGAGTGATTGTTGCTATGGTGTCTCCTACCTCTTGAATGGGAGGTTGTGCTAGTAAAGGAGTGTGAAGATCCTGTGGTACCTCAAATCTAGGTACAGAGCGTTCTCCTTGATATTTAGGATTCTCTGTACCAATATGTAGTAATCTCTCATAAGGCCATGGTTCCAATATTATCTCATCTATTTTATCACTCCATGTTTCAGAAGGTGGACTCTCTTTTGAAGTAGGTTTGTTGGATTGAGTATTAAAACCTAGTCCTGTTTTATCTCTATTGAGGTAGAACTCCATGGGTATGGGTTCAATGATCCCTCATCCTATGTCATTTAGAGGTCCCTCTCCTTTCTAACCCATTTGTGTGATAAAATCATATCCCTTTCCATATTGTTCTGGGGATATCTTCACATGTTTGACCTTAGATTCCACTGGTTCTCCTTTGTAAACCAGTTCAAGACTACCTGTTCTTCTGTGTTATCTAAAAAAGATGTGGATGCCTTTATCATGCCATTTGCCTTGTGTATTTTTGACTCTTTGAGTGCTAGAGGCGTGAATGTTGATGATGGTTTTCCATAGGATCTCGGTGACACCAGAAGGTCTTTCAGTGAAGGAGTTAGGTCCAGTTTTTACTCTCCCATACCTGTTGCTTCAACTTTCAAAGCTTTTCTAAAACCCTTCATAACCATATCCTTGGTTGTTTCAGGAGCAATGACATTCATAGCATCTTTGTTGTGTGGGATCATGCTACCTACTTTAATATTGTTGCAAGTGTAGTTGGCATCTACAGGAATCGTCACTTCTATCCCATTATGTGGGAACTTTATGCATTGGTGATAAGTGGACGGTACAACTTGCATTTTGCAAATCCATGGTCTCCCCAGTATAATATTGTAGGCCAATGGTAAATGTAGAACTTGACATATGACATTCCTCTCTATTGGTCCGACTCTCATAGGTAGAGAAATAAGACCTCTAGAGGATCTTTCTTCCTCATCATAAGCTTTGATGGTTATCTTGTTTCTAGTGTCAATTATTTGTTTTGAGAGACCTAGTCTCCTGACGAGATCCAGTGTACAGATATTCAATCCTACGCCTCCATCTATCAATACATGTCTAACACGGGATTTATGAACAAGGAATTTGATATGGAGGGGTTGATTGTGTGGATGGGTTAGTGACTTATCATCTTCTTTTGAAAAGGAGAGGTAGTGTGGTGCTGAGATGTGATTGACCATCACTTGAAATTTATCTATATCAATATCTTTTGGAACATTAGCAGCATGTAGGGCTTGTTCTAGGATTTTCCTATGTATCGTGGATATCTTGAGCAACTCAAAGATGGAAATTTTGGCAGCAGTTCATTGCAATTGGCTTAAAAAGTCATATTTTGCTCTGGGGATAGTGACCACATGTTTTGCTGCTGGTTTAGGAATAGTTAAAATAGGAACCTTTGATGTTGATGTTGGTTTGGGAGGTCTTTTGATTGTAACCTGTGCTTGGCTCTGTGTGACAGCAGTTGAGGAGGATGAGGCTCCTTTAATTGTGATTACATTGATGGATTCAGTTTTAATATTGAGAATATTAATCACATTGTCACTTTTGGAATAGGTGTAGTTTACCTCATTACCTTTCCCTTTAGATGTTTCTCCTTGATTATAATTAGGAAAGGGTTTTTCGAATGGCGTATGATCTTCATTGGTAGTATGTCCATCTACTTTGATCTTACCTCCTTTGATGAGGTCTTGGATGACATGTTTGAGTTTGAGACAATTATTAGTCTTGTGTCCCTTGTTTTTGTGGAAGGCACAATAGGAGTTGTCATCCCACCATCTAGGTTTGACCATTGGTTCCCATGGTTTAGAATCGGGAATTGTAAGGACTTTGTTATCCACCAATGTTTTTAAGATGGTCTCAAGAGTCTCCCCCAAAGGAGTGAATTTTCTTTGGGGTTTTGAAGTCCATGTTCATTCCTTGTTGTTATCATTGTTCATTTTGAGAACGGGAGGTGTTACCTTCGCATCTTTGCTCTCTTGCATGCCATTGGTTAGATTAAATGCCTTGGGTTTAGAATTAATGTTAGAGGCATCAAATACTCCATCATTAACAACATTTTTGTTTTTCTTCCACCATTTGGGCTTGGAGTTGGAGGTATTACCTTTGTTTTCATTTTGAAGGGTGATTTCTCCCTTTTTGACCATGACTTCCTCAATATGGAGGGAATTTTTAATCATCCTATCGAAGCTAGGAGAATCTTTCATTTGTAGAGCATAGCTCAATTCAGGCACTAGATTATTAATGAAGATTTCCATCATTTCTATTTCAGGAATGACCCTTGAATATCTAGCAAAAATCTTCCTCCATCTTTGTAGGAAGTGTGTGAATGATTCTCCAGTTTGTTGTTTTGTGTTACATAGGTCCATCATAGTTATGTCATGTTGGATGTTGTAGGATTAATGTTGAATGAATCATTGGATTAACTCCTCAAATTTTTTGACCTTAGGGTTTAATTTTGAGAACCACTCCATGGCATTACCTCCTAGACTTCCTGGAAATAGTCGCATGAGGTATGTGGGTTCGTGCATGTATTCAATGCTTAGAGCACATAATTCCCTTACATGGTTGTGGGGATCAATTTCTCTCATGTACTTGTCATACTTTGGCCTTGCCACATTAGGAGGAAATGGGACCATAGTGATACTCTTGTCGAAAGGAAATGGACAAATGGTGTCCAAAAAATATTTTGTTTTAGGTTTTTCCTTCTCTTGTTTGAGGTTGGTGAGCTTTGTTTGCATTAGATTGAGCTGTTTGGTGAGAATAGATATCTAGTTTGGTACCTCCTTTTCTTTGCAATTTTCCACATTATAATCCTTGGGTAACTTGACACCTGTGGATGCTAGATGGAGGAAGTATTTTTCTTTATGGTCACCAATTATTCATTCCAATAGCTTGTGGATCCGTTTACTTTGTTTGAGTTTCTCATATTTGTCTTTAGGGATCTCTTCTTCACTATCTGATCCAAACGGATTATGTTCAAACTTGGGTCTTTCTTCCTCTTTTGTGCCTTCAGATTGTGCTTTCTTTCCATCATTATAATCCTCAAAATCCTTACTCCATTTGTTAGTGTTGCTATCCATTTGACGTGAATCTAGATCAAGAAGGAAACTGCGAGAAGTTTCTCCTTGAAAGTGTGGTGTTTTAGGAGGCACTTTTGATCCTTTAGTTGTGTACTGGTTGCATCTTGTGTTAACCATGAAGTTGTTTCTCAACTTTGTTAATGTTTCCCAATAGTGCAAGTAAGGATTTTAGATCGTTCAAGTGGGTGTGTCTAGGTAAAAGTAACTGTTTGTTGTTGGTGGATGTAAATGATTCCAGCGTCAGAGGGTTAGAATGCCCTGATACTGAGCTAGGAACCAAGTTGTTGATAGGAAATGGGTAGACCACATGTATTGTACCGATCGTGAAAGACTGACTAAGCATGCAAGGTAGACATTTCAAAAGTGTTTTGAAATAACAATAGGGAGACCAGAAGAGACAAAAAGAACCTAGCTAAAGAGAAAAAATGGTACCCTAATCCACTGAGACTTCCTAAGAAAAACTCCTACAAATGCCCACTGTCCTGAATGCAAGCTCCCAAATGCGAGCCTCTGATGGTACCAGATACGATCTTAGAATCTGGATATGACTTCTTGCTGACCAAATATGATCCTAAATACCAAATGTGATCCTAAACACTAAATGCAACTCAAGAAAAATAGGATACGATCTTATGATTTCTTTGTCAGTTTGGGTCAGTCTTGAAAAGTTCTTTTTTGAAGTGCGTGAAGTTGCTTGTTTCCAGATTGCGTCAAGAGGTGTCATAAGGTGTGAAAAACACTTGTACTCAAAGGTTTGAAATTTTTTGATTGTTTTGAGGAGCTTATCTTTTTAATGATCTTTTAGAGCACGTCAAATAGTTTTGCATTGTTAAGAGGGTGAAACAAACACTCATCTTGTCCTATTTTCTAGGTGGAGGATGAAAATCTTTGCTCGTTGACTGAGGTACACACTCAAATGCTAATCAGAATATAACCATCACCAAGCACGCAATGGCTCCAGTCATGATGATGTATTAGCTGACTCCAAATGCAAGTGAGGGCACAATATGATGAGTGTCTTGGGGAAATTACTTTTTGCCTTGCACAAAGATTATCACCCTTTCAGGGATGAATCGGGTATTCTTTCAGTTGAAGTTATTTTAGATTATTGGGCAATCCATTTGGAACTGTCCCCCATATAATTTCACATGGAAAAATTGAGGTGTATAGTCCTATGAGTACCTAAATATATGTAGTCTCGCAAGCAAGATTCAAGCTGCTCCACTCTACATATACCCTGATATGTTCAAGGAATGATGTCGTAATTCCAAGAATAAAATTGGTTCCATCTTCCAAAGCTTTGTCCTATGAGGAAGCAACTATTTATAATGAGTTAGAAGGGTTGGTGTAAGACCTGTGCTCACTTGGGTCATTCCCGGGAGATTTTTTCCTCAATCAGCAGGCCCTCTACAGTTTAAATGATAAGTAACTAGGATTGGAAAGCTTTGGATGTCTGGATTTCTGATTCTTCCGAGGAAGAAGAGCATACTCTCCTAATCTAAGCCATTAATCTAATAAGAGAGACACAACACATCAATAAGTCATTGCATTAGTTCAAAACAGTTAGACAAGCATGTAAAACCACCTAATATCGACCTATTGCCTGCTAACTAGGAAGAGTGTGATTAGTAACATAAAAGCCCTCAGTCTATGCTATAATCAGTGACATATGCGACCTAGTATGAAGGATTTTATATTATAAACAAACTAAAAAGATGAGAAAACATGCATTCTAGCTCTAAGAATGAAAGTAATAACAATGAAAAAGCATGAAATATGAAGTGAAATGTTAGTCTAGGTTTAATCTAACAGTATAACAATATTTTTACAATCTAAGGTGAAGGCTTATTTACTCTCAAAAATGACTTCTATTTATAGAAGAATGAGAGAGAGAGAGAGGGGGGACAAGGTGAATTAATGAGTTGAGAGACTCATTAATGGAGGTGTAAGAACCATTAATTCCCAAGGCATTAATAAGGCATGGAGGAGACATAGGCTTAAGGCATCTTCAATAATAAGGCATTAATGAAAGCCTTAAAGAAGCAAGGGAAGGGTGTAAGAGGGTGGCTTGAGAAAGTGGACCTTAAGGAAGTCAAGCTTGAGAAAGTGGACTTTCTCAAGTGGGTTGAGTTGCTAAGCATTCCTTAATGGAATGTGACAACATTAGGTGGTGGGTCAGGGTAGAATTAGGATTAGGATTAGATTAGCAAGGGTGAATGGGTTGAGAAGGGTTAGAACCCAGGGTAGAAGTGGCTAAGATAGGTTAGGTTGGGGTTTAGGGGAATAATAATAAATGATTTAAACTTATTTAATTCATTTAAAAATATTGGAATTAATTATTTAAACAAATTGATTGTTTTTTAATAATTAGGGGACTATAGCTATTTTAATTAAATTAAATAGGCTAGGGGAATGGGTAATTGATTTAGGGATTTATTTAATTCCTTTATAATTAAATACTATAGCCATATTTGAATTTGATTTGGTTTAATTATTTTGAATTGATTTGAATCATATGGCTATAATAGTTAATATAATTCTGTGATAAAAATCACCTAGGACATTAAATTGATTCAAAGAATTATGCCAAGCAATAACAGGGTCATTTGGACATAATCAAGGGTATGATCACACTTAGGGAAAATAGGGTCCATAGTTGCAACAGACCAAATTTAGGTGTTTACAACTGTTACTCCTGTAATAAGGTTGGTCATAGGGTTATTCATTGCAGAACAAATCAAAGAAATCAGCCACAACTGAAGCAAAGGAATCAAACTCAATTCAATCAGAGAAATCAACCTCAAAGAAACTTGCAAAACATTACATATCAGATATGTAACTACAATGGATACACAACCAAGCAATTCAGCATGATGAATAACAACACCAGACCTCCTATCATCTGTCACACATGTGGAAAAGCTAGACATATCTCAAGGTTTTGTAGATCAAGAACAAAAGGACAAGAGAATCCCAAGAATTCTTTGTTTGAAGAATCAAGAGAAGTCAAGTTTGTTGAAGCCAAAGCTAACTTAGATAAAATATGGGTTGAAGTAAAGAAGGATAATGAAGAGAACAAGGTAGCAGATGCATCCTCAGTGGACGCACCTTCTACTTCTGAATAGTTGACTCTTATGGTCTTAGGGGGAGCTATTCTAGCTCTGAACCCCTGCATGGCTGGTTTACTCATCTCTGAGTATGCACCTATGGATTCATGCATGCAATCATGAGTTGAGGTTGTATGCATTCATGCATTGTCTTTACTTTGTTCAGAACAAAGTTTGAAATTCTCTCTGTAAACCTGTTTACGGCAACGAGCATTAAATTCTATTGACCTCTATATAAATTGGAAAAAGATCTTAAAAACCTCACTTTGCATTTGAGATTGAAGCATTCAGAAAGAAGATAGGCATCGAGCATCAAAGCACTAACAGCTTGAAGGATTAGTTGGTTTTTGAATGGATTACATTTGGAACGGAACCCTTGCAGTCATTTCATTTAAGAATCATCGTGAAACCCTGGTTAACCTAGTTGCAAGTAAGTATGGCAACCCTTGTTATATTCAACAATGCTGAGAGGAAGAGATTTATTTTTAAGAAGCATCCATTCATGTCCATACTAGATGATGTCAAAGGAGAATTCTCTAGGACTCTGCTAGGAGTCATACATGTAGAAGACATCTGTGCATATGTTTATTGCAAGAAGGAAACAGTTGGAGACAACATCATTGCATCTCTCAAGGGTTCTATGATGAAACTAGATTATACATTCAAGGATGAATACGCGCATCTCATTGATAACCCTATATTTGAGTATTCCGATGTGCACAAGTTCTATGAGCCAGAATGGGTGAAGATATTACTGAGCAGGATACATGATGATCTATACTAGATAGGTGAGGTTCCTATCTGCATCACTACAGATCTAATTCATGAGATGACTGGACTTCCCAAGACTGGACTAGTTCTTCCAACTGGTAAAGATGTTAAGAAACAAGTTGAGAAAGCATGCTTATCTAGGAGTGATAGGCATAGTATGACAATTGATCCCATCAAGGAAGATGACATAAAGCTAGTTACCATGATACTAGGTTATAAATTCTAGCACGCAAGTAGACTAAATAGTGTATCTGCAGCTACTGTCTTAGCAGCAATAAAAATGGTGAATGACAATACTCAGTACAACCTATGTGAGATATTGCGCTCTCAATTGATTGACAACATCCAAGCTATTAAGCATGACAAGAGAAAGATATTCAGGTTTGGCTCACTAATCATATATCTTTATTTCCACATAGTAGGAAAGGTTGCAAATCTCTACCTAGACAAAAGCAAACCCACTATGTCACATATTTCACTAAAAGCCACATCAAAGAGTAGTGTGAAGGATTCTATGGACATGGACATCAAGACATTTAGAATCAATATGCAGAAGAGGTTTAGGATACCAGAGAAAATAGTTGAGAAGTACAAAGACACCATATGCTTTATGGTGGAGATTGACTATACTTGCATGGAGGCAGTTGAGCCTAGGACAAAATGGATTCACCCTCTTGGTTATGAAGTCAAATAATATGTTCTGGAAGGTTATGCACAAGTGGACTCTTATTTGCGCCCAAGGATCCCAATGAACCTAGATGGGGAACTTACAGAGAAAAGAAAAATCAAGTTGATTCTATCTTATACAGTGCTGAGAACAAAAGGAAGGCATCTAGGATTACCTCAAATATCCTAAAAATTCATAGTGTTACACAAGAAGATCTTGACAGAGCTAGAGAAGCCAAGATAGCCAAAGAACTTGAGAAGACTCCCACAGAAGTAAAAATAGAAAAGATTGATGATATTCCCAAGAAGAAGAAGAAGAAATCAAATGAAGATACATTTGTGCCATCAACCACCATTGATCTGGAAGCATCTCCACCATAAGTGCCTAGCAAGAAGTCTAGAGGAAGGAAGGAAGCGCCCACTAGTCATCCATCCTCAAGAACTATAAGGAGAAAGGTAAATAACACACAAGCCCCTCCTAAGGTAGGTTTCAGACCTAGTCTTAATGTCTTAAGGAACAAAATTGTCAATGAAGGAAGACTAGAGTCTCTCAAGAATGTATATGAAAAATATCAAGAGATAGACAAATCAGAGATTCATTCTATGATCATCTCTCACATGATTAAGTTCAAAAGGACTGTATTGGAACTCAAGACTGTCATACTAGAGAAGGTATGGAACATACTTGATATGTTAAAGAGGCAAGCAATTGAAGAGGATATGAGGATAAGAGAAGAAACATTAGATAGTCTTCTCCTGGTGTGCTCGCATGATGAGAAAGTCATTTTGTTGGATTTAGTAAATTCGCACCTAAGAACCAAAACAAGGATTCTTCGTATCATGAACAAGGAGTATGATCTGATCGATGAAGAGACTCATAAATCATTTGAGCAGGTATTTATAGATAGACATATGTATCCATCAACAACGCCTATAGCTAAGGTAACTCCAGTTCCTCCTAAATAGGTTGTAGAACCAATAATTTAGAATGCACCTAAGACAGGTCCACAGGTTTCAGCGCCCTCAATCTCAATAGCCTCTGATACAGAAAAAGATTTAGGGGATACTATAGTGATTGATGATATCAAGATATCTATGACCACTTCTGACAATGATATGGATAAATTTGAAAAATCATTTGTAAACTCGAAAGAGACAGAGAAGGCATGCACTGATGATACATCTTTGCAACAAGATAAAGTTCCCTCTATAGATTCAATAGACTTAAACAAAGAGGAAGATAATCAAAATAATGAGACACCATTCATGGAGATCCCAGTTAAAATTGAATGCATGGATACAAGTCAGAATACCATATTCACACCATCCATTCAACCATCCACCTCATTGTTATCAAGTTTAACTCCTGACTCGACAAGTCTAGATGCTTGGGGAGAAGAAGACCTAATCAAAATCAATGTCCTAGCCATGGAAAAGGCCAAAGAGAAATAGGTTATGAGAAACCCTCTCTTCTTGGAATCAGTAAAAATCCTGAATGACCTAGTACCTGCGGACAAGAAAGTAGCAAAAATTCAGTCAGTTGATGATGTAGACAGTATACTAACAAGCTTCAAAGAAAATTTTACAAACTTAGTAGACTCAGCTACTATAATTATAGAAGATGAGTACAAAAAGGAAAGGTTGAATGAACTAGTAAATTTTTTTTCCTTAGATTTAAAGTCATTGAAGATTGGTCAGTCTATGTTGAAAAATTTGGAAGCTAAAGGCAGAAATGTAATAGCCAACTGCATGGACAGGGTGAAATTCACCTCTGAATATATCAAGAAGATAGAGGAGGCAGATATCTTGGTTGAAAGTGTTAGTAAATCATTCGAGACATCCACACAAGACATGAACATCTACAACAGTATCTATCAAGGTCAGCTTGACAAGATTAAAAAAAAAAAATCTAAAATGGAGATGAATAAGATAAGGACCCGACAGACTCAGTTGAGAAATGCACTTGCACCCACCTTAGCAGTTATGGATGAGAACATCAAACAGATTGATGACACTATTATCACATATGATCAAGGTCCCTACATGGACATAATAAAAATGGAGAAGCTCACTTATGCTCTCTGCTCCCATCTCCAAACAGTTGATGCAATGAAGGCATTCTGGCAGCAAGAGATAAAGAATCTTCAGTTTGTATATCCAGATGTATATATGGAGTAAGTCTCTAGAGACTTACAATTTTGACACCTTTGTAATTAATTTCAAAGGGGGAGTAATATACAAGGAATATGTCTATATATGGGGAGTAGTATATATTATAAAGTATAATGATATACAATTTTTGTGTTAGTCAATTTTGAGTAACTTAGCCACATTCCTTTGTTGCCATTAATGACAAAGGGGGAGATTTTTGGCAAGTTGACTCCCAGGGAGTATATGGCTTATTTTTTGTTTTCATTATGGCAACAAAGTCATATGAATTTTTGACAATAAACTATGAAGTGAAAATTGACTAAGTATAGAAGACAAAGTATAACAGTGACTTGCAGTCGATCAGGGCATCAATGCACATGCGTGCAATCACATTAGGCTATGCACGTTGAGACCTAAGCTCTATGGTATGATATTATGCTTACCATATACACGCATGGTATGGAAGGGAAGTACAGACAGGTTACAGAAAGAACAAGTACACAAGCAGTCTAGAATATAGAGTATGAAGCCGACTTCATTATTTTGATTAGCGTGTAATATTTTGTTATGTAAAGGCTAAGTGTCTATTGTAGTAAGTATGTAATCATGTATTAAACATTTTTGTAAACATGATTAATCCAATTTTTTTGGAAGCATTGTGTATTAAGTTTTTGGGCTGACTAAGTTCTTGTTTATAGTCGCGTATATTCAGGCATAAAGATATATATATATGTAGTGAAAAGATACGTTTGAAGTGTTGAAGAAATAGTAAGAGAAGATGTATAGCAGAGAAGTATGAAGATATCAATATGAGATAGAGCCCTTAAAGAATTTAAGAGCATAAGTGTGTAACTGGAATTGATCAGACATCTGTGTCACATATAGCAGTTCACTTTTGGATATAGTGCATATCTATTCTCAGGAGGTTGTAGCCTTCTTTCTCTTTGAGTAGTGAGCTCTTGGATAGTGATTCCTCACCCCTAATAGGGTTGTTTGTAAAAGACTCCTAATAGGGTTAGACCCTTAACTAGGTCATTGTACTTACATTGTAAAGACTGCTCCAAATAGGGCAAAGAAACTCTAACAAGTTCATTATACTAGTGCAATATTTGTGGCTACTAATTCCCACCAGGGTTTTCCTCTAATCAAGGTTTCCCCGTAATCATATCTTGTGTTAAGCTTCAAGTGTTATATGATTGATTTATGTTTAAGTTGCTGAATTTGAATTATTAGCTAAACACTGATTCACCCCCCCCTCAGTGTTTCCAATAGAAAATTGAGCATGAAGAAAGAAAAATAAATAAATAAATAAATAAATTTGTTGTCTTGGTGAAACCTAGCAAATAGGTGCCTTGATGATATCAAAAAAAGGAAAGAAGGAAAAAATTAAAAATTTTGAAAAAGAGAAAAAGTGCCTTGGTGAAAACCTAGTAATAGGCGCCTTGGTAAAAAAAAAAAGAAAAAAAAGAGAAAAAAGAGAAATAAACCCAAAAGATGAAAACCTAGCAAACAGACACTTTTTGATCCCTTAGGTCTTTCCTAGTTGAATTTGTACTGATTTCCCTTTCATCATCCCATTTGTATATCTTTCATTGCATCTATCATTTGTGCATAGTCATAATAAAGTCTCTCGGCTGCATTATCACATACTAGCTAGGTTTCATTTGCCCAAATTTTTCACATGGTTACATTTATCACTTGGGGGAAAAGCATTGGTTTTGGGTACCAAGGGATTCAGAAGTGCTACATTTTGGTCACATATTAGAAGCAAATTCTGAAAATTTCAGAGGAGAGATATTATGAAACCTTTGATGGATATCATTATTCAAACCCAAGCATTTGATCTTATACCTTGATCCTTGACCTTCATTAACTTTACTATCAGGATTAAAAATTGATGCAAACCCTAAATGATCAGAATGTTTGGAATTCTATTTGAAAATATTCATACAAGGCAAAACACTTGAAATTTTTGATGCTCTTCATTGACTTTTCAAGTCATGTGTTTATAGCTAATGAATGATGTTTCAACTAGATTGGCGATGATGAAGACATGATATTTTCTTGACTTTGAGTGATTGTTTTGAGGAAGATCCACCAACTTGTTTGAATCCTTCTAAATAAATGGTCACCAAAGAATCATCGAGGACATTCATATAGGAAGGAGGATTAACCTTTATTTGTTTACACAAATGGCTACCTTGGCTATTTAGATCTTCCATATCTTAATACCAAAATCCACTTGCAACATTGAATCTGATAAAACTGGTATTCATACTCCCATAGTTGGTTATTCAACTAGTGAGGGTTGTACTATTTTTTAGATGGTTACCAAAAGTGATGAAAGCAATATTCATATCATCATGATGTGGTCAGTAATGGTTGTACTAGCTCCTAGTTCCACAATCCTCAATGATGAAAATATATTTCTTTTTTAGCTCTTTCAAAAAAATCTAGTGATAGTTAGTTGCATTGCATTGCATTTTCATGTTAGATTAATTCCATATTTAAAATATTTTTCCAAGTTAAGGGGGTTAATAAATTTTGGGGGGTTCGATTATCAATTATCCTATTACAAATCAATGATGTGATATTATCTTTGCATTCATTCATAGCATTAATCATTATTCATTTTACATCCATTTTTAAGAGTGCATTTCATATAAGTTGCATACATCATACATCAAAATCCAAAAAAAGACAGTTGCATTCATTTTACCATTGCATTGCATTCATTTTAACATCAGAAAACTATATAGATAGTTGCATAAATCATTTGCATCCATTTATCTATGTCATACATAAGATAAACTGCATCCATAGCATACTAAAAGTAAATACATCATAGACATCATCTAGACCTGCATAAAAGAAATCTCACATCACATCATAAAAATATCATGAGAATCAAAGAGTATCATCAAATAAATGTCCATCAAAAAGGAAATGTCCATAATATTTTTATATCAAGATACATCACTAACAAAAAGATACATCATCAAAGTATTGATCAAAAATTCATAGGGTACATCAATGTATATCTAGAAGATCAATACCAATCTATCTCAAGACCCAGTAGGGGAACCTAATCTGTCACCTGTACCTATACCTGATCCATCTCATGTCCCATTGGGATCTTTGTCACCCGATCTCTCCTATGTAGTCGGCGGTACCTGACTAGTGCTAGCTACACTGGCATATGTGCCATCATCGCCATAAACTACTGCATCATGGTAGCTACCTAATCGATCCGACCACTCATAGATCCCAGCCTATAAGGTCCTCACATCCTATGTCAAGGTGTCTATCACCTATGGAGCCTGAGGAGCCTATAGTGCCTATGGTGCAAGAGGTACCTATGGTATAACTGGAATCTGCGGAGGCACCTGTTGTGCCAGAATCTATCCCTGTAAAAGAGGAGCCTATTGTGCATGAACTTGTACCTATGGAGGAGCCTAAGCCTGTGCTCCCAAAACCTATCTCGCAATAGCTATATGTGTGTGACTGCCAATCCTCTATCCTTTCCCTATCCTTGTCTCTATCTAGGCTGACCATATCCACCACCCCTAGCCCTGATATGTCGACCCCACATCTGAGGTCCAACCTATCTTCTGCCTAAAGCCCTAGGAGATCTTTGTACTCTAGGAGCTCGTTGTCTCTATACTCTCAGACCACCACCTCTGCCACCACCATATTTTTTGTCCTTATCAGAAGTATAATCCATATCAGGAATGGGCCCTGCAAAAACAGTAATCTCATAAATCTATGGTGAGTAAACCACTCTCTATACTCCGTCAACATCCCAACATCAGCAACATGTTCTAACATGTCCAATCAAATAAAGCCCAATCTGTCAATCTTTGTGCATGCATACTCATAATCAACCTAAGCTCCCCACATGGATCACTCTTCCTGTACACGTGTGTATAATACAATACCCTAAGGCATATCATGTACTATTTCATATTGTCTCAATAATCTACCACATCATAATCACTCAATAACAAGTAGTTATCAACCAATCATCCATTGAGGGGAAAACATAGATGGAAGCTCATCATCGTCCTATCTCCATCCCTTGCATCCAAGGTAAGGTCTGCAGATGACCTGATATATATCATCAAAAATACAATGCCAGTAATCAAGCTTTCCTAGAAGATGCTGGACAACCATCGCATCATATAGAAAGGCATAAGGCCATTGTCAACCTTGTACTCGAGCTACTATCAGTCTTGTCACAGGGATGTGCTCTTAGGTCCATAACAACAATAATATAGCACCTGTTGATAAAGCTGCACTCGCTCGATATACCACCTCATGAAAATATTGATATAATTGTGCTAACACACAGGAACCCCAATCAAACTATTGAGGATGTGCAATCAAGTCCTCCAAGATCTGAGCCCATCCAACTCAGAAACCACGACCTCGTCTGTCAGGCAAAAGTAATCCTCCTATCACTACACCTAATACTATTGGCAAAGTAGGGAATGATGCAAACTATGCCCATGTGATAGTGTCATCTCTGATTGTATCATCATCAAATATGCCTCTACACATGCTTCCATCATAAACCTAATCGTAATAAACTCACTCTCCTTGAGTCAGGATACAAAGCAATCTATAAACATCCCTGGGAGTGATCATCATCTCTCTGAGTGGAAGGTGGAAAGTATTATTGTCAGAGGGCCAATGCTCTACCATAGCTCTCAGTAAACCCTGGTTCAGTTGGAACCAAGGAAGCTCAAGGAGGAAACTCAATCCACATTTCTCTATAACACGTAACTTTGGATCCGCCAACTCCTTGGATAAATCAAGTATCAATGAACCTAGATTATGTACATACAACTTATGGAACCGTGCATGTTTTGCAAACAACTGAATCATATCAATATCATTATTGTTACCATATTTTTACTCATTTTTGGAATGGGGACCTAATTACTAGATGAGACTATAGAACCCTAGTTTGCATTATTAGATGATCTTATTTAAATTTGTGTTCATTTCATGAAAGGATACATGTTAAGGAAAAAGGAAATTTATGCATCTAAATATTACATGTATATATGCCAAATGTCTTGTATGTACTGTACAAAGGAATGAAAGTAAAAGATAATATCATCTGAGCTCACATAGGCCATGAGCATAGCCAACTTTCATAAAGATATGTGTGAATATAGGCATACATAAAAGGATGAACATAAAAGTAAAAGGGTACTTGACATTTCCTAGAGAGTGAAGTGTTGACTCGGGTATGAATCCAATGTGCTCCTCTGATCCAGAACCTGCAGAGAAAAGAGAGATGGGGTTAGATCCAAAGGATATAAGAAATGAATGGCACCCTAATACTTACCCTCATCTACAAACATGCATGTACATAGTCAACCATACACTTCTAAAAGGAGAAAACTATGCTATAGGGCATATATACTCAAAAGGGTGCTACAAAAAGAGAAAGAAGATAACATGTTTTTACTAATATGTTTGTTTCATGTGCAGAGAATAGTCACTCATTGACTTGTGCTCAGTAACCCCATAGTACCATGCATTGACTCTGTGAGGGGCACTTGGGGATCCATTCCCATGGAATCCCAAGGACCACTCATAGGGAAAAGGAAAACACTATCATGTGAATAAGAAGATGCATGATAGAGGCCTTGTATGGAATTAAAAGCAGAGAAAAGGCTCTAAAGAGGATATCAGAACCATGCTCAAAGAATGAAGCAGTAGTAACCATGGAGCAATCAAAATGCAAAATACAAGGTGGTACAGTAACAATGCATGAAGAAATCCTACATCCAAGTCGTGATGAAACTTTCTATGTATTTGAAATGAAGACACACGTAAAAGTACAACAAATGCATGATACATATAGTACATTTCAACACAACATGGTGGATATCAGCATTGAAATTGGGAACATTCTAGACACAGCAACAATGATGCATGCTTAGTCAAGTCCCTACACCTCCAAATTTAAGAACAACAAAAGGTATGATGTTTTGCATATGAATCTATGCATCAAGTATATGCATACCATGTTTCAGAAAAATTTCAAACAACAATGTTTTAATAAAGATTAAACAACATATAAATTTTAGAATTTGCATCACTTATTGGTTGCACATGAGAAAATGAGATATGCATGTTGAAAATCTGCATATAGCTTGTTAAAAACAGAAGTAATACATAAAAAGAAGCATCCAGCAATGACGCATAATAGATCTTGCAAATATAGTGTCTATTTCAAGCAATGTGATGAGCAAATATGCCGCAAACAACATTTAAAAGAGCCTATGTACTCCCATGAACAGCAACAGAAGAACAAAATGGAGCAACAATATTGTAGAATGCTTCTAAAAACAGAAATACAAGGTAAAAAAACCTCAATATATGGAGGCAAACATGGAATTAATGCATCAATAGAGGAACAAACAACAAGAATGCATGGCAAGCAATATCAAAATAGCAAGGTAAAAGTGTGTTTCCAACAAGTTTAAAACAGCACGTAGCTTCAATGGAGTCTAAGAAATTATAGATTTCAATCCATAGGCAGCAAGGTATGGTAAAAAAACCTCAATATATGGAGGCAAAAGTAAATTTAATGCACCCAAACAATAAAGAATGCAAAAAACATCCTCCTCTACGGAGTCACAAACAACTATTTTTTATCAAAATCTACATGCATGACAAAGATGTGATGAGCAATCTGTTGTGAACAACATTTAAAAATGTTTTTTTCCTCCATGAATAGCATTTCCATGCAAAAGCGTCCAAGTATATGGAAGAAAAATATATTTAAACCATTGCAAGAAGAGAATAGATTAACAATGATACCCTAGCTGCCCACATTTTTTGCTCAAAACAGAAAATTTTCAAAGCAAGTATAGAGCAGATCTTTTACCACAAATATGCTCTACATGTAGAAAGAAGTAAAAGATGAAGAGGTGAAAAGGTGTAGAGATGTATTCAAGAATTGAAAGCGTAGAGAAAATATAACCAGAAAATAATAGAGAGCATGGAAGAAGATGCAACCATAAGCCAAGATCAAACAACAAAATCAAAGTTTGAAAATGAAGTAAGAATCAATCACTTACCTTGTTGATTTTATCATCTTTGAATTCTAACCCATGCAAAAGCTTAAGGAATGGAACATTTCCCAAAAGGAAAGTCATCTTTCCTAAAATACAAAGCCTCTTCCATTCGAATTTCATGATAAAACTCGTGCTTTTTGAGTAAGAAAAGTGGTTTCAAAAGGTAAGGAAATCAGATTTTAATATGTTTTTTAAAACATATTAAAATGAGGCTTTTTGAAATATTTATTTGATGAGCATGATAATTAGAAATGGGATAAGTTATGAGGTCATTTTATGGGGTATTTTATAAAGGGGTTTAAATTTTGCCTAAGAAAGGGAGTTAAAAGAAAAATAGACTTTCTTTTATTGAAAATAGGAATATTTTCAAGAAAGTCATTTTTAAAAAATTTAAAATGTTTTTTCAAGAGAGGCAAAATTGAAGATATAGTTATGTTCCCTAAGTCCTAGGTGTTTTTGTAATTGGATGATGTATTGGGGCTATGGGATATGATTAATTGTAAACCATGCAAATTATTATAAAAAATATTAACAAATGATAGTTTTATAAATCATTTTGTCCAATATTATTATAAACCATGTTCAAAGGGCAAAATAAATTGTGATTTGATAATTTTGTCAGGGGGGTTATGTTTTGTAAAATGGATACATCATGCCTTTATTATTATAAATATTTGTCCAATTGTGTATTTATAAATCATTTGGGCAAATATCACTTGTTAAGCATGGTTAGTGGAGGAGATAGATTCAATTTGGTAAATAATTATGGTTAAGGCATGATTCTAAATTCTCCCTCACCTACCCCTACAATTCTGGGAATCTGACATCCGGATTTGAACAAAATTTTGGTTGACCTAAAAATGAAGATTCTTCATAGATATTGCTTCATCTAGCCTCGGATTTGGTGGAGTTTGACTTGGTAATTTCTAGATTCTTTGGAAATGCAGATTTTGGGGTTTATCCTATATATACCTCTCATTTTTTTGTAGAGGCATTTCTTCCATTCTATCTCATTCGGAGATTTGAATGTATGTATCTCTTGGTGATACAGATTGTATTTGGACCCTTTTTACTAAATATGCAACAGTAGTCCTTCTTGTTTCTATCTATTTTATGAGCTTTTTATTGTATTACATATCAAAGTTATTGTGATCCAGGTTGTGTTCTTTAATTTACATGCTTGTTCAAAATGGGTATTCAGAAAGGCATTTTGTTATTCTAAGTCCTAATATGTGTACATCTAGGTTTTAGGTTGTGGAAGCTCTTTCCCTTACTTTTACTACAGTACCTCTTTATTTCAAGGGATATCATAACAATAGGATCAATTTTTGAATTACAAAGTCATTTCATGTTTCATTGTGGGTATATCTTCAATCTGTGGATCCTCAATTTTGGTGAATCACCTAAGTTTCAATTCCTGTTATTTCAATTCATGCACTCTCTGTCCCTTTTCTCTAAAAATTCTAGTTCAATTTAAGGTGATTCAAGGGGAAGCTGACCCATGATCCAGAGGTCTACTTTCATTGTAGGTTCCCCACAACCTGGAAGTATTCCCATGTTTCACAGGATTGCTGAGTTCAATACTTAATCATCACAGGTGCAATCTTTAGTGTTAACAGTTTTTGGCATGCCCGGTGGGACTATGATTTTTCCCATCATTCACTAAGATATGGGTGTGATCCTTAGTGCAATCAGCCTTTGGAGGCATTTTTTCAAACACCATGGTGACTCTGAGAAAAAATCTACTGGTTTAAGTAGTCCAAGTGTTGGTAAGTTTCATTAATATCCTTTTTACCATCTCATTTGATGAATCAACATGTCAATTTCTAATGCACATTTTCCCTATCACCCCCCATACCATGAGAAAGTTACCCATGTGCCATCATTCATGCCATATCAAGCTAGCCAAGAAGCTACATGTAGCCAAAATGGCCTACCAACAACAAACTATCAGCATGCACCACCATACCCTCCCACCCAACATCAAGCATCCTTGTAGCATTCCTATGAACAATCCTATGAGGGTCACCATTACAATCCTCAGAATCAGTCCAACATCGCTTCAGATATGAACTCCAATGACTGGTTGGAAAATCTTCAAGAAGAAATAAGCTCTTTCATGAAAGACTATGTGGAGATGAGGGCTCAGAAAGAAGAGATCTCAAGGCAGTATATGGAGGTGGTGGCCTTCTCAAGGAAGCTAGAGGACAAGATAAAAATTCATGAGAAGACCCTTGAAGACATGAACCTAAAAGACAATATCCATGAAGAAAAGATTGTAGAGTATAATGAGTTAATAAGGGTTATCTATCTGACAACTACAAAAAATGAGAAGGATCTCTGAAAAGAGTTAGCATAAAATGATGACTTTCATGATGATGAGAAAGAGACACTTGCTAGATAGATTATAGAAAAGGATCAGACAATTAAGGATTTGTTGGCACAAGCACAAAGGCAAGGAGATCAAGCAGTTATTTCTCCCCCAATACAAGAAGACTTACTAGATCCATGTGAGGGAAATGAAAACTTAATGCAGTCTTGGAGACCCTCATAGACCATGTATCCAAGTTTTGAGATTCCAACTCTTCTTAAAAAAGAGATCTAGGAAGAGATACCTCCTGTTGTTGAGAGTAAGACTACTCTAGTATGTCCAAAGTTCCAAGGAGATGCAAGCCTAGAAGAGGAAGACCTAGAAGCTTTGCAAACCAGACAGGAGAATAAAAGGGTTCAAATTCCAAGTTTCTTGCCTGGTAAGTCCTCTAGAACTTCTATTCAAATTCCAAGCTTTAGGATTTCTCCTTTAGTTCAAAATCCTAATCAACAAGGGGTTAACCTCCATACATTTTTAGACCTGCTCATGACCCCATCTCAGATTTCTGGCTACTCTATTCTATTCCAATAGAGTAGACATCTAAAGGATTTTCCTTCCTAAGTGACAATGAGCCCATCCTGCAACAGATAAAGCCTTATGAGCCAATTCCTAAAGGGAACCTTGCGCCTCATAGCATCAAACGCTACCAGGAAGAAGATGATTTTTTTCTTTTAGGTGTACTCTTTCATAATGATCAGGAAGAACAACTAGATTTGTTACATAATGATGGATTAGAGCAGCAAGAAAAGGGTCAGGAAGCAAGCGAAGAAGGTGAGACCCTAACTGATCTATTTGAGGAAATGCCTTTTTATATTGAGAAATAAGAGGCAACACAAGATTTACTGGTTAAGCTCCCTAATTGTGATAATAAAGATGGTGTAATTGCTACTAACTTAGATCAACAAGAAGATTTTGATTCTATAATTGATTCTTTCTGCTCAACTCTTGTTGATGTTCCTCATCCTCCCAAAATAGATAGTAGCATGCTTGTTCTTAAGGAGGAGTCTATGTTTCAGGGGGTTAAGGTTGTCCCAGTTGTAGAATCTAAACCTATCTGCAATGAAGTGGTGAATGACTTTCAAGGATCATGTTTCCTAGACCTTGAGGAAGAACCAGTGATTGTTAAAGGCCTAAGGCAATTTGATAGCTTTGATGAGCTATTGGATGTTCCAAAATAAGGGGATGATCCTCTGATCCCAGAAGAATAATTGGTATGGCATTCCATCATGGAGGGGAAAATTTTTGACCAGCATGCTGAGGTCATTCATAAGGTGCATACTGAGCAAGAAAGGCTTGGATTATTACTCTCAAGGGGATGTCCTATCAGATACCTTTCTTAGGTGGAGGAAAATGGGATATCCATGCTCAAAAAATAGTGGAAGGTGATGGCATAGGTCCTTTTCTTGATGACCAGGACCTTATGCATAGGTCCTTTTCTTGATGACCAAGACCTTATGCATAGGTCCTTTTCTTGATGACTAAGACCTTATTCAATCTTATCAACCTCCCTGGGAAGACATCGCCTATGATCTAATCAAGGTTAGTACTATAGAATACCAATTTCAAAGATGGATATGCCAAGTAGTTGAGTTTATTTTCATGTTCCATATCCTCTTTTTTGGCATCAAATGTGCAAGGTATAATACTCTAAGGAGGATGGGAATTTATTTCAATAGTCCAGTCAATGGATTTGTTTGACCAGTTTTCTGATACTGGTTAGAGTAGGGTAGGGTAGAAGTTTTTAGTTTTTTGTGCTCCCTAAGTGCTTCAGCACAAGTTTGTTTTCAGTTTTTATTTTAGTTTTGTTGGAGAGAAGGAGGTTGTTTTTTTGGGAGCCAAGTTCATTTTTGAGGCTTTATGAGACTCTGTGCCCAATGGATGTAAAAGGCAACTGGTTAATGGTGCTTAGCAGGCAAGCACTTACTTGAGGTCACCAGAATGTTACCATATTTTTACTCATTTTTGGATTGGTGACCTAATTACTAGATGAGACTATAGCACCCTAGTTTGCATTATTAGATGATCTTATTTAAATTTGTGTTCATTTCATGAAAGGATACATGTAAAGGAAAAAGGAAATTTTTGCATATAAATATTACATGTATATATGCCAAATGTCTTGTATGTACTGTACAAAGGAAAGAAACTGAAAGATAATATCATCTGAGCTCACACAGGCCGTGAGCATAGCCAACTTTCAGAAAGATATGCATGAATATAGGCATACATAAAAGGATGAACATAAAAGTACAAGGGTACTAGAAATTTCTTGGAGAGATGAAGTGTTGACTCGGGTATGAATCCAGTGTACTCCTCTGATCAAGAACATGCAGAGAAAATAGAGATGGGGTTAGATCCAAAGGATCTAAGAAATTAATGGCACCCTAATACTTACCCTAATCTACAAACATGCATGTACATAGTCAGACATACACTTCTGAAAGGAGAAAACTATGCTATAGGGCATATATACTCAGAAGGATGCTACAAGAAGAGAAAGAAGATACCATGTTTTTACTAATTTGTTTGTTTCATGTGTAGAGAATAGTCACTCGTTGACTTGTGCTTAGTAAACCCACAGTACCATGCATTGACTCTATGAGGGGCACTTGGGTCTTCATTCCCATGGAATACCAAGGACCACTCATAGGGTCAAAGGACAACACTATCATGTGAAGAAGAAGATGCATGACAGAGGCCTTGGATGGAAGTAAAAGTAGGGAAAAGGCTCTAAAGAGGATATCAGAACCATGCTCAAATAATGAAGCAGTAGTAACCATGGAGAAATCAAAATGCAAAAAAAAAGGTGGTACAGTAAC
Source organism: Thuja plicata (assembly GCA_018584345.1). Classification (NCBI taxonomy): domain Eukaryota; kingdom Viridiplantae; phylum Streptophyta; class Pinopsida; order Cupressales; family Cupressaceae; genus Thuja; species Thuja plicata. The sequence continues at coordinate 605,015 of MU224039.1, read as the reverse complement.
AATGCATGAAGACATTTTGCAGCCAAGTCATGATGAAACTTTCTATCGATTTGAAATGAAGACACAAGTAAAAGTATAACAAATGCATGATACATATAGTACATTTCAATACAACATGGTGGATCTCAGCATTGAAGTTGGGAACATTCTAGACACAGCAACAATGATGCATGCTCAGTCAAGTCCTTGCACCTCCAAAGTTTAGAATAGCAAAAGGTATGATGTTTTTCATATTAATCTATGCATCAAGTATATGCATACCATGTTTCAGCAAAATTTCAAATAGCAATGTTTTAATCAAGATTAAATAGCATATAAATTTCATAATTTGCATCACTTATTGGTTGCACATGAGCAAAGGTGATATGCATGTTGAAAATCTGCATATAGCTTGTTAAAAACATAAGTAATACATCCAAATAAGCATCCAGCAATGATGCATAATAGAGCTTGCAAATACAGTGTCTATTTCAAGCAATGTGATGAGCAAATATGCTGCAAACAGCATTTAGAAGAGCCTATGTACTCCCATGAACAGTAACAGAAGAACAAAATGGAGCCACAATATTGTAGAATGCTTATACAAACAGCAATACAAGGTAAAAACACCTCAGTCTATGGAGGAAAATATGGAATTAATGCAGCAACAGAGGAACAAACAACAAGAATGTAGGGCAAGCAATATCAAAACAGCAAGATAAAAGTGTGCTTCCTACAAGTTTAAAATAGCCCGTAGCTTCCATGGAGTACAAAAAATTACAGATTTCAATCCATAGGCAACAAGGCAAGGTAAAAAAACCTCAATCTATGGAGGGAAAAGTGAATTTAATGCACCAAAACAACAAAGCATGCAAAAAATATCCTACTCTATGGAGTCACAAACAAAGATTATTGATCAAAATTTGCACGCATGACAGAGATGTGATGAGCAATATGTTGTGAACAACATTTAAAAACATTTTTTGCATCTATGAATAGCATTTCCATACAAAAAGTCAAAGTCTATGGAAGAAAAATAGATTTAAACCATTGCAAGAAGAGAATAGATTAACAATGATACCCTAGCTGCCCACGTTTTTTGCTCAAAATAAAAAGTTTTCAAAGCAAGTACAGAGAAGATCTTTTACCACAAATATGCTCTACAAGTAGAAAGAAGTAAAAGATGCAGAGGTGAAAAGATGCAGAGATGTATTCAAGAATTGAAAGTGCAAATAAAATAACCAACAAATAATAAAGAGCATGGAAGAAGATGCATCCATAAGCCAAGATCAAACAACAAAATCAAATTTTGAAAATGAAGTAAGAATCAATCACTTACCTTGCTGATTTTATCATCTTTAAATTCTAACCCATGCAAAAGCTTAGGGAATAGAAAGTTTCCCAAAAGGAAAGTCATCTTTCCTGGAAGACAAAGCCTCCTCCATTCAAATTTCATGATAAAAATCATGCTTTTTGAGAAAGAAAAGTGGCTTCAAAAGGTAAGCAAATCAGATTTTTATATGTTTTTAAAACATATTAAAATGAGGCTTTCTGAAATATTTATTTCATGAGCATGATAATTAGAAATGGGATAAGTTATGAGGTCATTTTATGGGGTATTTTATAGACAAGTTTAAATTTTGTCTAAGAAAGGGAGTTAAAAGAAAAATAGACTTTCTTTTATTGAAAATAGGAATATTTTCAAGAAAGTCATTTTTAAAAAATTTAAAATGTTTTTTCAAGAGAGGCAAAATTGAAGATATAGTTATGTCCCCTAAGTCCTAGGTGTCTTTGTAATTGGATGATGTATTGGGGCTATGGGATATGATTAATTGTAAACCATGCAAATTATTATAAAAAATATTGACAAATGATAGTTTTATAAATCATTTTGTCCAATATTATTATAAACCATGGTCAAAGGGTAAAATAAATTGTGATTTGATAATTTTGTAGGGGAGTTATATTTTGCAAAATAGATGCATCATGCCTTTATTATTGTAAATAATTTTCCAATGGTGTAATTATAAATCATTTGGGAAAATATCACTTATTAAGCATGATTAGTGGAGGAGATAGATTCAGTTTGGTAAATAATTATGGTTAAGGTATGATTCTGAATTCTCCCTTACCTACCCCTACAAATCTGGGAATCTGACATCTAGATTTGGACAACATTTTGGTTGACCTAAAAATGAAAATTCTTCAGAGATATCACTTCATCCAGCCTCAGATTTGGTAGAGTTTGACTTGGTAATTTCCAGATTCTTTGGAAATGCAGATTTTGGGGTTTATCCTACATATACCTCTCATTTTTGTGTAGAGACAGTTCTTCCATTCTATCTCATTCTGAGATTTGAATTTTTGTATCTCTTGGTGATGTAGATTGTATTTGGCCCCTTTTTACTGAATATACAACAGTAATCCTTCTTGTTTCTATCTATTTTCTGAGTTTTCTATTGAATTACATGTCAAAGTTATTGTGATCCAGGTTGTGTCCTTTAATTTACATGCTTGTTAAAATTGGGTATTCAGAAAGGCGTTTTGTTATTCTAAGTCCTAATTTGTGTACATCTAGGTTTTAGGTTGTGGAAGCTCTTTCCCTTCCTTTTACTATAGTACCTCTTTATTTCAAGGGATATCATAACAATAGGATCAATTTTTGAATAACAAAGTCATTTCATGTTTCATTGTGGGTATATCTTTAATCTGTGGATCCTCAATTTTGGTGAATCACCTAAGTTTCAATTCCATTTATTTGAATTCATGCACTCTCTCTCCCTATTCTCCAAAAATTCTAGTTCAGTTTAAGGTGATTCAAGGGGGAGTCATCCCTTAATCCGAAAGTCTACTTTCATTATAGGTTCCCCACAACTTGGAAGTATTCTCATGTTTTATAGGATTGCTGAGTTCAATACTTAGTCATCACGGGTGCAATCCTTAGTGTTAACAATTATATCAGTGGATCATTTAAAGTCAATCAAACCAATTCAATCAATCCTTTACTCTTTTTGAGCACATCAACTTATTGTTCCTAACTCTAGATCTTGAGAAGGGACCAATATGATCATTTATCCTATCAATAAATTTTCTATCCTATCAGATTGACAAATAAAACATCAATTTATATGATTATCCTAATATCCTAAATACTTGGAAGCATTACTAAACACATCTATCTATCTTGGAAATCATTTCGGTAATCCAAACGATCAGTCAAAAAGAAGATAGTTTCTTTCTACAGCAGGATTTCCTCAAATTTCATTGTAGGCATCACTTGGCATAGTGTATGCATCATTTCATGGCTAGGTGTTATTTAATCTATGACATGCGTGATTTGATTTATCGAAGGTGTCACTTTATAGTGTACGCATCATTTCATTATCCTACGCGACATTTCAAACCTACTAAGCGACATTTTCAACTTAGGGTTTGATAGGTGGCACTTTATTGAGAAAATGAAAATATTAACCTAATCTATATGCGGAATTTTTCTATGCATAGGCATCATTTCACTATGCGGATGCGGCATTTTACATGTCTATGCGTCATTTAAACTATGTTAGGTAGAATTTGACTTACTCTATCCTTGAAATCATGTTTAAATGAAATAAATGCAATCAAATGAAGTAATAAATTCACTAAGAGGTTCAAAAATACTTACCAGAGGTCCATACTCAAGAGGTCAATGATACTGGCATGCTCGCTCAAACTGATTCTCTCTAATAGGGACCACCATGGCTATTAATCTCAGTAGGATCAGAGAAAAATCTCTAGGGTAAAAAGTGAAAATGAATAGTTAAAAATGGGTTTTTCAACCTATTTAAGCTAATTAACCTACTTTTGGAGAGATTTTTTACCTAGTTTGACCTCGTTGGACCTATTCTGCATTTTTTTCAAACTAGGGCATGTTTTTTTCTAGGATCATCATTAATGTTTTTTCATAAATGAAAACATATTGGATCTATTCTTTATCAGTTTTATCATCTTTTCCATCTGGACATCAATATGTTTCATTTCTAATGGGGCATTATCATATTATCAAATCATGATCTGCATCAAACATTATCAAATATGGGGCATTGAAATTTCAAACATCATCAGTGGGGCATGTTGCATCTTATCAAGTCAATCTACATAGTCGGGTATCGCATCAATCCGTCAATCAGGTTTTTATCATCGAATAAGGTTTTTGTATCAATCAAGCATCAAATTAGTGATCAGGACATACAATTTTATTTGAATCAATGCACTTCACACATCGATTCAAAGAGTGGCATTTATAGACACCTAAAACTGGGTAGGTGTCCTTTAATCAACCAAATCTGCAAATCTCAGCCAAATGCTCTAAATCTCATCAAAATGGACTAAATTCAAATCAAATGGACATTTATCAATCAAATTGGGATAAATCAATTCAAATCAAAGGATTATTTAAATAATGACATCAAATGATTAAATATAAGCCTAAAGGGATTTATCAAACTATATAATTGATTTTAATCAATTAATTGTATAGTTTAAAGAAAAAATCAAATTGAACCTATTCCCCTACATGGCTAAATTAATTAATTGATTGAATTTAATAAATCCTAATATCCTTCAACATAAATTTGAGCAACCAATGAGAATTGAGAACACAAATCACATGGATCACTCCTAATTTTCAATATCAATCACTCATTTTGAACTTTCAATCTCAATCACTCAAATTTGTCCATCTGTCCCAACCTTTGACACAAAAATTTAAATTATCCCCCCATTTGAAACCATCTAAAAGCCTCTCACCTAACCAAGGCTTAACTATGATCAATTTACTCTACCCCCTACACTTGGAAAATCTTATAAATAGAAGCTATTTTGAGAGCATAAGGGGTCCTAGACATTCATGAGCAAATGCATCCTTATTATAGAGAAATTTAGCAAGATCATAAGCATTTTTTAGCATATTTTGAGCAATTGAGATCATAATAGAATGAATTGCATTGGCAATTTGAGAGTTGTGAGCTAGAATAGGCATAATCAAACACAAATTCTCATTCTAGGGCTGTCACTATTAGAGATTAAGGCTGAGAGCTCTATTAGCATACTAGATAGAGATCCATGAGATGTTAAATGCTTTATTTGTTAATTCTTAGATTAAATTGTTTTATTATTTCCATAGAATTTATAGATAGCACCTTTATTTCATGAAGGTATGATTTATACATACACAGTAGCATATTAATAATTTATTTATATTAAATATGCCTTCTAATTTCCATATAGACATAATATTTAATTATATCTTCAAGCTTTATCTTTGGACTTTTAATTAAATACCTTTAAATAAATAAAATTATTTAATTAATCCCTATTAATTAAATTTATATATATTTAATATTTTATTTTTCTTAGAAGGTTCAATTATTTAAACTTATAATTAACCTTCAACTACTCTTTTACTTACATCATGAGAAAATGCCACATTGACCTTCATGCATGCAACTAAAATAGGACCAAATCAAAATGAAGAAAAAATGCAACAACATAAGCATGCTCAAACAAGGGTTCACGAATTTAGGTCACCTCGACAAATTTGAAGAAGGTAGTCAACCAGATACTTGTCCACTATTTTAGGAAAAATGAGGGCTTAAGTTAAGATTTAGGCCTAAATGTTATTTCCCCTCTCTTACCATTGAGATAATGCGATAGGGCATGCTCATCCTGACAATTTAGGGAATTTGATGCCTGGTACCTACAAAATTGCCTCACAAAGTTGAGCATGTTCATAATACAAATAACAGACAATGATAGGGATCAGTCGATTGTGTGGATCTCGCAATGCAAGTAACTACGTATCCATCCTCTACCACATCAGACACATCATACAAAAATGTAAGACAGACACATCGCATATCAATATAAAACATATATGCTAACCATACACATGCAAGTATGGGGTCATTAAAATCATCCTAACATGTGCATAATCATCATGAAAATAACCAAAATATTCTGGCATCAAGATTCAAAATTAAATTATGGGTGGGCACTACAATTCCTTCTTTAGTATTCTCATATGCAACAACTGCGTACACGTGGCGGCCTACTTTTTATAGAATGATTAATTAATAGCAAAAATAATATAAAGTGTAATAAAATGAGTTAAAAAATAATTTCACCAAGGTAATAAATTTAAAAATTACCTAGTTCGACCAGGTCAGATACATGGTTGAAATCCACTGATGCTTATATCTAGTTCAATTGTAGTGCTTTGAGAACTTGATATGTATTAGTGGGAACCAATGGTCTACAAGAACATTGATCAATCCATCTTGTGATTCACATTCTTCCTAAAAAAAATGCATATGTTAAGGGCAAAAACATACAAATTGTCTAGTATAAATAACTAGTGATATTGCATTTCATCTTCTAAATGAGTGTATGTCACTTGATCTTGTAAGTGTACACAAATCTTGATAGGTTTCAATGTCAAATTAATGTATCAACAAAAATATCTATAAACCATAGACATACCTATATTACCTCATCCCATCATATAGTGACACCATCGTATAATCATTGTTGCATCTATTATCTCGGCGTCACCTTCATACTTCTATTCCTCTCTAGAAAGGTTCCTTTTTATACATGCTCCTACAACATCATCCTCTCCCTTTCCATGTCTAGCCTTAGTAAAATTCCAAAAATGTTTTACACCACTTGTTACATGCATTCTAGTCAACTTCTAGAACATCCATGTATTCTTAAATTTTGAGATGCAAATATCTGACCATATTATGTGTTACTTGTATCTTATATTTCTTATCCTTAAAATATCATAGAAAACTTTAAATAATCCTTACGCAAACTCTGTTGAATTACTATGATCGTCAGTCATATAGAAGTAATACCCTTTTAAAAAAAATTTATTGTCCTATGTGCTATCGTGTGCATGCATGAATACTATGTGTGCAAAAATAATAACTTGTTTAGAATGGTAATACAAATATTACACTTCATTTTGAGGTTTTAGTGTATAATTCTTAGCAAAATCAATGATCGAGATAATGGTACCAAGGGTAAAAGTGTCCTTACATAACATGAATTACTTATCTAACCACCGAGCTCTATGTTTATGAGTTATGTACTCATAAACTAGTTTCTCTTGAAAAATATTCATAAATTGAGCCACACATATATCATTTTTCACTAACTTACATCTCTTCAATTATTTTTCATCTTTAAACCCATATGTGATTGACTTGTATTAAACAAGCTTTCTTCATTTCCTTTCTCATTAAAGTTGGTGTGATAACACGTCCAGTAACATTAATAATATTTAATATGCAATGTTGAACCAATTTCTTGATATGCATCAAATATATTTCACACAATAGTTCTTTAACTATTATTTTTGGATGATCTTAAGACAATAATTTTCATTGTCTCTCTAAATTTCATATTTTTAATCATTTCAACAGGGTATGTGCAGGATCATGGTATGCCAAAAAGTGGCAATGTGAAAAAGAAGTCTTGATTGGTAGACTGATTGAAAAATAGCTATAACTTTCAAATGGTATATCATTTTTTAAATCTGAAACATATGTCACATTCTATGCTTCACCTACAATAAAAAAAAAAAAAAAAAATCAATTTGACGAAGTTTAGACTAAGTTAAGGTGGTCAGACACGAGAGTTTTTATATTCTGGAAAAGTTGTAGAAGAAAAATCATAATTAATTATTTACTTGGAAAAAAATTACAAAAAAATATGCGTCACATCCAGACATTAATCTGCTACTTATATCTATAATTTAGTAAAAAAATATTATCATTTGATTTTTTTTAAGGTGGTCAGACATACGCCTACTTCTTATCTTTTTAGTCCTGATTGATAGATTGATTGAAAAATAACTATAACTTTCAAACAGTGTAACATTTTTTAAATCCAAAACATAATTCACATTCTATACTTTTCCTAATACAATTAAAAAATTAAAAAAATTCAATTTGATGAATTTTAGACCAAGTTAAGGTGGTTAGACCCGAGATTTTTTATATTCTAGAAAAGTTGTAGTAGAAAAATCGTAATAAATTATTTAGTTGGAAAAAAAATACAAAAAAATATGTGCCACATTTGAACATGAGTCTACTACTTATATTTAGAATCTTGTAAAAAAATATTATCATTTTATTATGTTTAAGGTTGTCAGACATACACCTTCTTCTTTTCTTTTTCCTGAGATTTTCATACTACTGCATAGAAATTTGAAATTTCACCATATAGAATATTTTTTTTAAAGAAGGGATAATGGCTTAGAAACTAGATTCAACTTCTATAGATTCTCTTCTTACACATTTTTTATATAAGATTGATAATTTGTCCAAATTTTTACGTCAACTTTCCTAACCCTGGTTTTCTTAATTTTTATTGCCACTTAAGGCCTAGTTTGACATACCATGATCCTGCACATACCCAACAATTAATTGGAATCTTCCAATTGTATTTTAACTTTCAAACTAGTTATTCCATATTCTTTTAACTATTCTTTTACAAGTTCATTCATAAAATTTATCAGGTGTTGGCTTCAAAATATTCTCATCAATGTCTATTGGATACTTTGGTTTTCTACGAATAATTATATGAGGTGTTAAGATTGGTGAATGTTCTTCATTTGCATTAGGTGCATTAGATACATTTATTACATCAAATTGAGTTGGTGTATGTTCAACATTTAATTGATCATTCATTATGATTTATTCTTCTGTTGGATTAGGTTCATTTGGTACACCAAAAAATTTAGATGTTATAGATGATGTACCTTCTCTTTCCATTTTTATTTATTCACATAATCTCTTCATACACTCCCTTTGTCTTTCCTCTTCTACCTCTCATTATATTGTTATTCCTCTTTTGTTCTTGTAGACACCTAAATATGATTAACCTAATTCAATCATAATTAGTGCCTTCTAGGACATATCAGCTAAGTAATTAAGCATTACCTAATTGACCTATGTCATTCCCTACCTCTAATTAAATCAATTAATTGCCTATATTCCTGATTAATTATTTAAAAGAAACCAATAGCTTAATAATTAATTAAAACCCTATTCCCCTATTATTGAATGAATATATTATTTATGTAATTCAATTCATTAATATTCTCTTTAACCCATAACCTAACCTATCTCAACCACCTAACCTTGAGTTCAAACTCATCACAACCCCTTCACACATGTTAATCCTTTGTCATTAGCTAGTTAACCCTAATCAACTAATTAATCCCTCCACTCATTCTCTCTCCTCCAATAACCATCTCCCTAATCACCTATCTTAAACCCTAAATTTAATCCTAAACTCTCCCTAAGCTTGTCACATTCCTAATCTTTGGATTAGGAATTCAACTCTACCCCAAAGTCAAACTTCTCAAGCCCTCTTAACCCTAACCCTGATCCTAAACTCTCCCTAAGCTTGTTACATTCCTAATCTTTGGATTAGGAATTCAACCCCTTCCCCAAAGTCAAATTTTTCAAGCTCTATCTTATCCGTTCACCCATGCCTCATTAAAACCCTCATAAATACCTCATTAATTCTCTTATAGCCCTCATTACTCACCTTATCTCTAAGAGTCTTCTCTTGTCCCTTTGCACATGTACCAAGATGGTTGCATTCCTCCATATTTTCAACCCAATCATATTGTGACACTTGTCATCATATGATGCACTAGAAGAGGAACAATCCATGTGCTCTCTTCTAGGTGCATCTGAGCCTCTCCTCAGGTTTGCATCTTGACCCTTGATTTCTCACCCATTTTCTATAAATAGAATCTCTTCCCTTCACAAATATATCCACCTTCCATGCATTGTTATAATGTTGTTTTTGAGAGAAAATCATAAATCAATCTTTTCATGTAAACTTATAATTCCAATTTCATTCCATAATCATCCATTTTGAATCAATATCCATTCTGAAGCATTGAAGCAATTTTGAGGCATACATCTTTTTAGCATGGACACATCTAATGAACAAATGGAGTTTGACTGAGATTTCAGGAGGTTTGCACTTCCTATATCATAGCTTATTTCAAATTTTCATTTATGTCTTAGCATGTGTGTAGCTTAGATTTTTAGCAATTAAATGTTTTGAGTTATTTCATTATGTTCCTTGATTAGCTAGATTTCATGGTTTACATTCTAGCACACCCGATGGGACCCACTTCATGTGTCAATTTTACTAACATAATGGTTTTTGTTGAGTTTTTGTGAAGTTTGTGTGTTTTTAGGTTTAGAGGCATCGTAGCTCAAAACAGACTCCACCATCACATCTAGAATGCCATTTCTAGTCAAAACAACTATAAACTTGCCTATGCTCTCCCCCGATCAAATCTGTGGCAAATATTTGTAACCCCAAACAACCTACCATATTCCTCCTTCATCCTCTCAATCCATTTTGGGCCCGTATATCCCAAAATCTCATCCCACATCTTATCCCACTCCTTCCTTAATCCATCAATCCTATATAAAAAATCCCACCACTTACATTCCCAATCAGGATCAAGAAAGGCACATACTCATGCACCTCATCCACCATCCTACCTCCACCTCTCCATCCATATTTCCTCCATCTCATGCAAGTTCTCATATCTCTTCCAATGCTACTCAATGTAATTTGGATGTCAAATCACCAATGCATAAATCTAAAAATCCACAGTCTAAAGACTCTCATGTCCACTTCAAACATCATGCTACAACAAAAGAAAATCCAATCAAAGAATTCACTACATCACATAGGCCAAAAAATCCCACCAAAGAAAAAACAAAAACTATGTGGATCCCAAAGAAAAAAGATGGCATACATCTAAAAGAAAAATCCATGGTGGCATCTGAGGTTACTAATCCTCTAGCTGAGCATTCCCCTCCTCCATCTTCAAAAAAAATTTTGGGTCCTTATGTCCCACAATTTCCTACCATAATTCCTACATCAAATTCATCGGTACCATATGCTTCACATTCACTCTTCCCACATCCCTCGCAACATGTGCCAATGTTGATACTGACAGCATCCCCCTATCCAACTTACTTTCCATCATTTTATCAGAATACTTCCAACTATCATATCCCTTATCCCACATATCTCCTCCCACATAACTATCTCATACCTGCATTTTCCTAAGTCACTCATCCCACATAAAGTTGTACCAACATATCGTGATCAACACCAAATAGAGAAAACCAGAAAAAAGCAAAAAAAAGGTAGAAATTCTGAAGAAAAAAATTAAATTAAAAAAAAAGAAAGAAAAAAAAGAAAAAAAAAGAAAAAGAAAGAGAAATCAATTCGTCCACTAGTGAAAATTTGGAAAACAAGCGCCTTAGACATGTACCATGATGAAAACATGGTAAACAAGCATCATGCATAGTTCCTCCATCCATTTTCTCTTCACACTTGGTGGCAAGTTCATTCTAGCCACCATCCGTCTACCATCCATATCTTGTCTTTTCCTTTTCACTTCCTCCATCCTCCTCTAGATCTTGATGAGAAATATATAGGCCACCATATCTACATGCTTTTGGACATCACTTGACATCCATCTCCTGTCTTTATCCACTTGTCCTTTTATCCACTTATCCTTCCTTCCATCTATCCTTCTGCACTATCTTCCTCCCTTATCCACCCTTTGTCCTATCTTTCATTCAACTCCATCATCCTCTTGTTATCCTCTCTTCCATCCTATTATACCCCCTCCTAATGATTCCTCACATGCGTGACCTATCCTAAGTGGGGGCATTTTGTTCCTTGGTGATGTAGTCCTTGGAGACCTTCTCATATCCACCTTTCATTTCCCAATCCTCCTCTCCTATCCAAAATCCTTCATCTATCCATCCATTCCTCTACTAAAATCCTTCCATCTAGCACTTCCCTCTATGCATTCCTCAACGTCTCCTCCATCTTCCAAATTCCTCCTTTCATATATCCCATCATTTGTTTCTTCCCTTGTCATTGGTATCTAACTCTAGGCTATCCTCATTCACCAATGCCACCCATTCCAATCCTAATTATCCTCATGACCTACCATCGCATGCAAATTCCATCCATATTCTCCAGCTATCCAAAGTTAAGCAACAATCAACCCATCCAAGCACACCCTTAGCCTTGATTTCAAGATTTTATTACAATCCACTCATCATCATTGGGATGCATCCTTCCCACTCTTTGTGTTTTCTTTGGGATAACATCGTTCCTACATCTCAAGCACCCCATCTGCTTTTCCTCTATCTTGGTCTTTTGGCTCAACCGGGGCAACATCATGCATATCTACCTCATCTCATCCTTATCCCTAAGCTTCCTATGTATTTAGTTTGTACATATCTCGTTCGTGTTAGTCCATTCTTGCATCCAGTCCCGCATGTACATATCTTGTGTCCTTGGTCGGTCTCCCTATAGAAAGTGATCCACTTCCATTCTGAATCCTGTACTTCAGCAAGTTCCTTTTGACAAAATCACCTCAGCAATTTTCTCTCAGTACATCTTTTTGTGAATGAAATACACACTTGACATCTCCATGGAAATGGGTCCCTATAGGATGTATCCTTCCTCACATTTACCTAAATCCAATCATCATCATCTTCATCAAAGTAGGTCCGTGCAGGATGTATCCTTCCTCATGTCTGACCTAAATCCAATCAGCTCCATCAAAATGGGTCCTTGTAGGATGTATCCTTCCTCTTGACTAACTTGAATCCAATCATCATCCCATATCATTGATCTCTCTAGAAAAAGGCGTCTTGTTGTTGAATTTTTTATCTTGATATTTTCTTTTAGTTTTTCGTTATCATTCCTGATTCTTTTCGGTTGTTCTCCTCCTGAAGGTTGCCATGATTGTTTATATCATGGTAGTCAATGAATGGATGCACCTATGATAGGGGAACTTTATCTTTTCATTTTATGCTTGTGAGTCAGTCGGATGTGACCCTTGCATGTATGTAATTTGTTTGGGTTCGCATGGTGCACTTGGGAAATGTCATTTACTTGTGGGTTTTTCCAGCATCATTTCCACCATGGCTCTGTTGGGACTCATGTGTGATGTTGGGGTAACCCATGCATGTCTTTTGTGTCAATCCTCTACAAAACTAGTGACAATTCCTCATGATCCTAGTAACCTTGGCATGGTCTCTAGCATTTCTATATCAAAATAAGTGCTCAACTACATGGCATTATTCCATCCTGGAATACCCCTCACTCAAGCTTCAAGAAAAATCCTCCCCACATAAACTTGTTAGAATAGTCCCAAAGGATAACTGAGATGAGGGGGTGAATCAGTTATCAATAACTTTAATTCTTTTTCCTCTTCAACTTCAGAATACAATAAAGAAAATGCACATTCAGATAACACAGTACACAACACACAATTTGATTATGGGGCAACCAAGTGGTAAAAACCCCGGTGGGCATTAGCACCCACAATGAACTATACTTGTTTATAGTAGTCCCTGTTAGAAGATATTTCAACCCTATTAGGAGTTGTACTTTACAATGCAATAAGTATAGTGACCTGGTTAAGGATCTGACCCTATTAGGAGTCTTTTACAAATAACCCTGTTAGGGGTGGTGGACTCACTGTCCAAAAGATCACTACTTGAATGGTGAAGGCTACAACCTTCTGTAGAATAGATATGCACTATATCTAATGATGAATTGTAGAGTAGACCTTCTATCTTGATCAGTTCCAATGTATTGTAATCTTCTACTTCTTCTTCACATAGACTCTTGATGAATGAACCACAACTGATATTCTTCTCTGTACATTTTCTTTCTCTTTTGTATCATTCACACTTAGCGTATCACAAATGAGTTTCTATAAGTATCTTCCTCAAAGTATGAGATCATGGGACCTGTAAGAAAACTCTTCATAACATCCTTTTCAGCTTTACTAAGCACACAAACAATATTAAGTCCGTGCAACACAAACTAAATAGACGCGACGCTTCACTAAGTCGGCCTCACCAAATTAACTCTAACTTTGTAATCTTCTTGAAACACGTTTGGCGCATTTAGATAACTATCATCAACTCATAACTAATCATGAATGTACATATGCATATTCTGAAGATAGGCGCAACTCAAGTAACATGTTAAATACGTCGGCTCTGAATAGATACTCTTCCAGAACTTTAACTACCAATAACACAATTACACAACTTGACTGAAACATCATATCTGGATATGCGTGTATGAACATAACATAATAAACATGTCTACAACATGTATCTAACCATGCAAGGCTTCATATCATCATTCTAATATGTACATATAGAATCACTACTATGTATTATATGTTGTCATCAATGACAAACATACAATCAATCATCTACACAGAAACAAATCTTCAACAATCTCCCCCTTTGACATTGATGGCAACATATGATATTTAAAAACATCATCAAGGATTCCTCTACACTACTTCAGTTCTTCTGACTATTTTATACTCCCCCAGAGTATATGTTCCCCCTTACTATATACTCCCCCTTTGACATCAATGGTAAAGGGCGCCATAAACAATTAGGCACAGGTACTACTCCAAAAGTAGAGTAGTCAACCATTCATCAGTCACACAGGACTGATGTTCTTTTTGTATTTTCTAATCAGACTTAGGAGAGGGATTTACTCCCAACTTCTCCCTAAGATACTCAAAAGTATCTTTTGATAATGGCTTTGGGAAAATATCTGCCAACTTTTGTTTGGTGCTCACATAATCCAATTTCACTTCTTTTTCTGCAACCTTTTCTCTTAGAAAGTGGTACTTGATCTCTATGTGTTTTGTCTTTACGTGCATCAAAGGGTTCTTAGACATGTTAATAGTGTTATTATTATCACAGTGAATAACAATGGGATAATCAACCTGAATACCAAAGTCTTCAACCATCTACCTGATCCAAACCATGGTTGAACAATTCAGTGCTGCTGCAACATATTCAACTTCTACTATTGACTGAGAAATACAATTCTACTTCTTTCTTATCCAAGAAACCAACCTGTCTCCAAGAAATATTTCTCCTCCTAAAGTACTCTTCCTATCATCAATACAACCTGCCCAATATGCATCTATATACACATGAAGTTGTGCATTCTCTGATTTAGGATACCATAAACCATAGTCCATAGTTCCCTTTAGATATCTGAATATCCTCTTGATTTCCATTAGGTGATTCTGCTTGGGTTCAGCTACAAATCTTCCAACAATGCCAACTACATTAGATATGTCAGGTCTAGATTGAGCTAGATAAATTATTTTTACAATCATAGATTTGTATAATGTTTTATCAACTGTTGTGGAATCATCATCTTTTGAAGTCTTGCTTCCTATTATCATAGGGGGTGCATACTAGCTTACAATCTTCCATCTTGAAGGTCTTCAATATTTCCTTCACATACTTTGATTGATTAATAAATATACCTTTATTTGTCTTCTTTACATTTAGTCCCAAAAAGTATTTTATAGGACCAATCATGCTCATTTCAAATTCATTTTGCATTTCTTTTGTAGATGTTGTACTAAGCTTGTCATTACCTCCAAAGATAATGTCATCAACAAATATGGCAACTAATAGTAATCCATCAAGTGTCTCTCTTGTGAATAGGTTACAATCTGCTACACCTTTCTTGAATCTAATATTAGTAAGATAACCGTCAAGTCTCTCATACCACGCTCTTGGGGCATGTTTAAGACCATAGAGTGCTTTCTTCAATCTGCATACCATGTTTAGTTTATCTAAAAGATTAAATCCTTCAGGTTGTTCTATGTAGACTTCTTCCTTCAAGTCACCATTTAGAAAATCTGACTTTACATCCATTTGATAAACTTTAAAGTCTTTGAATGTTACATAGGCCAAGAACAATTTAATGGCTTCCAGTCTGCTCACAAGGGCAAATGTATCAGTGTAGTCTATTCCTTCTCTCTGCGCGTTTCCTTTTCATACCAATCTTTCTTTGTTTCTTACTACTATACCATCTTCATTCATCTTGTTTCTGAATACCCACTTTGTTCCAATCACATTTTTGTCACTGGGTCTAGGGACCAATTTCCATGTCTCATTCTTGATTATTTGATCTAATTCTTCTTTCATTACTTTCTTCCAATCAGAATCATTACAAGCATCTTCAACATTTAAAGGTTCAATTTGTGAAAGTAAACATACCTCTTCATCCATTGATAGACTTTTTGCTTTTGATCTAGTTAAAACACTGCTGCTCTGATCTCCAATGATATCATCTTTAGAGTGGTATCTAGATGTGAATTTAGGAACCTTAGGTGTTACTTCTTCTTCTATAATTTGTGATTCTTCTCTTCTTGATTTAGAGTCATTGCATGAGATATCAATGCAATCAAACATTTCTTCAATAATAGTATCTTTTCTGCTAGGCCTGGGTTCATCTTCAATCATAGGTGCATATTCATAGTACCTCTCTTGAACCATAAATTTCTCATCAATTTTTACATGAGTACTTTCAATTACCTTTTTCAACCTCATATTGAAGCATCTGTATGCTTTACTTTTTGTAGAGTAACCAAGGAAAATACCTTCACCACTCATGGCATCAAACTTACCAACACCATCATCTCTCTTGATGTAGCACTTGCTGCCAAAGATTCTGAAATACTTTACTGTAGGTACATTACCAAACCAAAGTTCATAGGGTGTCTTATCTGCGCCTGGCCTCAATTGAGTTCTATTGATAGTGTAGACTGATGTGTTTACTACATCTCTCCAATATGTGTGCGCAACTTTTCCTTCAATCATCATAGTGCATGTTGTATCAAGTATAATATTGTTCCTCCTTTCTGCAATCCCATTTTGTTGAGGGGTTTTAGGATCACTTAACTGTAATTTTATACCATGTTCTTCACAGTAATCATAAAACTGATCAGAGGTGAACTCTCCTCCTCTATCTAATCTCAGACATTTCATTTTTAATCCAGATTCATTCTCAACCTTAGCTTTGAATATTTTGAACTTCTCAAAGGCTTCAAATTTCACCTTTAAAAGCACAACCCACATCATCCTTGAAAAATCATCAACAAACAAAATGAAACACCTTTCTTCGTAGTATGATCTTGTTTGGGTAGGGCCACATAAATCTGTATGCACTAGGTCCAATTTGCTTTCAGCTAAGTTCTACTTACTTTTGAAGGAACTCCTTACATGCTTTCCCATAACACATTCCCTGCACATTGTGTCAACTGGTCTTGCAATACTTGGGAGGTCTCTGACTGCCTTGACATTACTTATCTTTACTATGTTATCAAAATTGATATGATAGAGTCTCTTGTGCCATAACCAACTGTTATCTACTTTTGCAACAAAACAACTTGTATTAGAATTGAGCTAAAAAACATTACCTTTTATTTTAGAGCCTGATGCAATCATGTCTCCATCCTTGTTGTTAATGATGCACTTGTTGTCTTTGAACTCCAAATGATAACCTTTGTCAAGTAGTTGTCCAAAACTTAGCAAGTTATGATGTAATCCATCAACATATAGAACATCATCTGTCTTGTTCTTTCCATCCAACGTGATGGAACCTCTGCCTATGATAGGTTTAGGAGTGTTATCTCCAAATCTAACCATACCACCTTTTTATTTGTCTAAATGAACAAATCTATCTTTGTCACCTGTCATATGGTGAGAGCATCCACTATCATTGATCCAATCAGTTCTGATGTCTACTTTGGAAATTAGGGCTAACTCTTGTTCTTCCTTTTCATCTACAATGTCCATTTCCTCAAGAAATCTTTCCATGTCTCTAAGGGAAATGAATCCAATTTCATCCTCTCCTGAATCTTCATCAATTACACCTTCTTTAGCATGGTAACATTCCTTCTTATATTTAGTTTTGTAATCAGATCTGAATTTCTTGACTCTTGTGGGACACTTAGATGCAAAGTGACCAATCATGTTGCATGAAAAACATTTGAATGGAAGCTATCCTTCATATTTTCCTTTTCCTTTCTTTTCTCTTTTAGCAATCATAGCAATGATATCTTCTAGTTCTTCATCAACTTCTTCTTTTTCATTATGGCTAGAGATGTGTAAGGATTTCTTACCATGGACAGAGGCTTTGAAAGTTGTTTCACTTTTAGGTTTAGTCTTCAATCTTGATATCTCAAATGCAGAGATTTTACTGATCAAAGTCCATCTCTTAAAGTCTTGTGAGAATTTCATGGTTTCCTCTAGAATGCTTATCTTTTTTTCATAGTCTGATGTTAAGGTAGTTAACAACTTGTCCATTATATCTTCTTCTGATATTTCTCCACCATTGTTTCTGATTCCAGAGACTGCTTCATTTATCCTTTGATTGTAAGCTCTAATGTTCTCTTCAGGTAACATCTCAATACTGTTGTATTTCTTTTTCCATGTCTTCCTGTGCACATTCTTTTCTTGAATATCTCCTTCAAACATATCTTCTAAATACTTCCATATGGTGTATGCTCTGTCAATTTTCTTGATCTAAAAAAATTCACTGTCGGATAGGGCACTGATTAGGGCTTCTTTAGCAATTGCATTATTGGCAAATGTTTCCTTTTGTCTATTAGTAGCATCATCCTTTGCAAGGTCTTTCAAAGATGGAATAGTAACTTCTTGTGTAGCTATCTTAAAGATCTCAAAGCCAACACACTGTAGATGTGTTATCATTTTGTTTTTCCAATCCAGATAATTTTATCCATCAAACTTAGGGCTCTCTTTTCTGAAGTAAGACATCTGATCTACCTTAAGCTGTTAGGCTTCTTCTCCAAGGCACTTGGCTCTGATACCAATTGTTAGAATAGTACCAAAGGATAACTGAGAGGGGGGTGAATAAGTTATCAACAACTTTAATTCTTTTTCCTCTTTAACTTCATAATACAATAAAGTAAATGCACATTCAGATAACACAGTACACAACACACAATTTGATTATGGGGAAACCAAGTGGTAAAAACCCCGGTGGGAATTAGCACCCATAATGAACTATACTTGTTTATAGTAATCCTTGTTAGAAGATATTTCAACCCTGTTAGGAGTTGTACTTTACAATGCAATAAGTATAGTCACCTGGTTAAGGGTCTAAACCTGTTAGGAGTCTTTTACAAATAACCCTGTTAGGGGTGGTGGACTCACTGTCCAAAAGCTCACTGCTTGAATGGTGAAGGCTACAACCTTCTGTAGAATAGATATGCACTATATCTGATGATGAACTATAGAGTATACCTGTTGTCTTGATCAGTCTTGATGAATGAACCACAACTGATATTCTGCTCTGTACATTTTCCTTCTCTTTTGTATCATTCACACTTAGCGTATCACAAATGACTTGCTATAAGTATCTTCCTCAAAGTATGAGATCATGGGACCTGTAAAAAAACTCTTCATAACATCCTTGTCAGCTTTACTAAGCAAGCAAACAATATTAAGTCTGTGCAACACAAACTGAATAGACGCGACGCTTCACTGAGTCAGCCTCACCAAATTAACTCTAACTTTGTAATCTTCTTGAAACATGTTTGGAACCTTTAGATAACTATCATCAACTCATAACTATTCATGAATATACACACGCATATCCTGAAGATAGGCACAACTCAAGTAACACGTTAAATACCTCAGCTCTGAACAGACTCTTCCAGAACATTAACTGCCAATAACAGAATTACACAACTTGACTGAAACATCATATATGGATCTACGTGTATGAAAATAACATAATAAAAATTTCTACAACATGTATCTAACCATGTAAGGCTTGATATCATCATTCTGATAAGTGCATACAGAATCACTACTGTGTATTATATGCTGTCATCAATGACAAACATACAATCAATCATCTGCACAGATACATATCTCCAACAATTGTTAGAATAGTCCGAAAGGATAACTGAGAGGGGGGGGGTGGTTGAATCAGTTATCAATAACTTTAATTCTTTTTCCTCTTTAACTTCAAAATACAATAAAGTAAATGCACATTTAGATAACACAGTACACAACACACAATTTGATTACAGGGAAACTAAGTGGTAAAAACCCCGGTGGGAATTAGCACCCACAATGAACTATACTTGTTTATAGTAATCCATGTTAGAGGATATTTCAACCCTATTAGGAGTTTTACTTTACAATGCAATAAGTATAGTGACCTGGTTAAGGGTCTGACCCTGTTAGGAGTCTTTTACAAATAACCCTATTAGGGGTGGTGGACTCACTGTCCAAAAGCTCACTGCTTGAATGGTGAAGGATACAACCTTTTGTAGAATAGATATGCACTATATCTGATGATGAATTGTAGAGTAGACCTTCTATCTTGATTAGTTCCAATGTATTTTAATCTTCTACTTCTTCTTCACATAGACTCTTGATGAATGAACCACAACTGATATTCTGCTCTGTACATTTTCTTTCTCTTTTGCATCATTCACACTTAGCATATCACAAATGACTTCCTATAATTATCTTCCTCAAAGTATGATATCATGGGACTTGTAAGACAACTCTTCATAACATCCTTGTCAGCTTTACTAAGCACGCAAACAATATTAAGTCTATGCAACACAAAATGAATAGACGCGACGCTTCACTAAGTCGGCCTCACCAAATTAACTCTAACTTTGTAATCTTCTTGAAACACATTTGGTGCCTTTAGATAAATATCATCAACTCATAACTAATCATGAATATACATACACATATCCTGAAGATAGGCACAACTCAAGTAACACGTTAAATACGTCAGCTCTGAACAGATACTCTTCCAGAACTGTAACTGCCAATAACAAAATTACACAACTTGATTGAAACATCATATCTAGATCTACTTGTATGAACATAACATAATAAACATGTCTACAACATGTATCTAACCATGCAAGTATTTATATCATCATTCTGATAAGTACATACAGAATCACTACTGTATATTATATGTTGTCATCAATGAGAAACATACAATCAATCATCTGCACAGAAACAAATCTCCAACAATCTCCCCCTTTGACATTGATGGCAACATATGATATTTAAAAACATCATCAAGGATTCCTCTACACTGCTTCAGTTCTTCTGACTATTTTTATACTCCCCCAGAGTATATGCTCCCCCTTACTATATACTCCCCCTTTGACATCAATGGCAAAGGGCACCATAAACAATTAGGCATAGGTACTACTCCAGAAGTAGAGTAGTCAACCATTCATCAGTCACACATGCCTGATGTTCTTCCTGTATTTTCTAAACAGACTTAGGAGAGGGAATTACTCCCAACTTCTCCCTGAGATACTCAAAAGTATCTTTTGATAGCAGCTTTGTGAAAATATCTGCCAACTGTTCTTTGGTACTCACATAGTCCATTTTCATTTCTTTGTCTGCAACCTTTTCTCTTAGAAAGTGGTACTTGATCTCTATGTGTTTTGTCTTTGCATGCATCACAAGGTTCTTAGACATCTTAATAGTGCTAGTATTATCACAGTGAATAAAAATAGGATAGGGGAACTTTATCTTTTTGTTTTATGCTTGTGATTTAGTCGGATGTGACCCTTGCATGTATGTAATTTGTTTGGGTTCGCATGCTGCACTTGGGAAATGTCATTTACTTGTGGGTTTTTCCATCATCATTTCCACCATGGCTCTGTTGGGACTCATGTGTGATGTTGGGGTAACCCCCGCGTGTCTTTTGTGTCAGTCCTCTGCAACATTAGTGACAAGTCCTCATGATCCTAGTAACCTTGTCATGGTCTCTAGCATTTCTATATCAAAATAAGTGCTCAACTACATGGCGGTATTCCATCCTAGAATATCCCTCACTCAAGCTTCAAGAAAAATCCTCCCCACATCAACTCCCCTGCAAAAGGAATATATTTAAGTCCAATCAAATCCCATCCCCAGTGAAGCCAACCCTTTTAGTCTGATCAAATCCTATTTCAAACCTAACCCTCCATCCTTGATGCAACCCTAACTATCCCATCCCTCATTCTTCTATCCCCCCTTCATTTTTCTTCTATCATGTCTCTCCTGGCCATCTTTTCGAGATGCCGCTAGGGATTACCTTTTCTCCCTGTCTCCCTCTTGAGGGGGCATCATCCTAGTCATCCTATTTTAAATCTATCCTAATCGTCACTTTGGGGAAACTTCATTGCCTATGTCCACATCTTCACGACGTTTATTATTTTAAACGTCTTCAAAATAGTGCTATTCTAACACTATGTCGAAGAGGGGAAAACTGTAGACACCTAAATCTGATTAACCTAATTCAATCATATTTAGTTCCTTCTAGGACATATCAGCTAAGTAATTAAGCATTACCTAATTGACCTATGTCATCCCCTAGCCCTAATTAATTCAATTAATTAGCTATAGTCCTAATTAATTATTAAAAAGCAACCAATAGCTTAATAATTATTTAAAACCCTATTCCCCTATTATTGAATGAATATGTTATTTATGTAATTCAGTTAATTAATATTCCCTTTAACCCCTAACCTAACCTATCTCAACCACATAACCCTGAGTTCAAACTCATCCCAACCCCTTCACATATGTTAATCCTTCCTCATTAGCTAGTTAACCCTAATCAGCTAATTAATGCCTCCACTCATTCTCTCTCCTCCCATCACCATCTCCCTAATCACCTATCTTAAACACTAAACCTAATCCCAAAATCTCCCTAAGCTTTTCACATTCCTAATCTTTGGATTAGGAATTCAACTCTACCCCAAAGTCAAACTTCTCAAACCCTCTTAACCCTAACCCTGATCCTAAACACTCCCTAAGCTTGCCACATTCCTAATCTTTGGATTAGGAATTCAACCCCTTCCCCAAAGTCAACTTTCTCAAGATCTATCTTATCCCTTCATCCATGCCGCATTAAAACCCTCATAAATGCATCAATAATGCTCTTACATCCCTCATTACTCACCTTATCTCTAAGAGTCTTCTCTTATCCCTTTGCACATGGACCAAGATGATAACATTCTTCCCTATTTTCAACCGAATGATATTGTCACACTTGTCATCATATGATGCACTTGAAGAAGCACAATCCATGTTCTCTCTTCTAGGTGCATCTAAGCCTCTCCTTAGGTTTGCATCCTGACCCTTGATTTCTCACCCATTTTCTATAAATATAACCTCTTTCCTTCACAAAGTTATCCACCTTCCATGCATTGTTGTAATGTTGTTTTTGAGAGAAAATCATAAATCAATCTTTTCATGTAAACTTATAATGCCATTTTCATTACATAATCATCCATTTTGAAGCAATATCCATTATGAAGCATTGAAGCAATTTTGAGCATACATCTTTTTACCATGGACACATCCAATGAATAAATGGGGTTTGAATGAGATTTTAGGAGGTTCACACTTCCTATATCATATCTTATTTCAAATTTTCATTTATCTCTTAGCATGTGTGTAGCTTAGATTTTTAGCAATTGAATGTTTTAAGTTATTTCATTATGTTCTTTGGTTAGCTAGATTTCATGGTTTACAATCTTGCACACCCGGTGGGACCCACTTCATGGTTCGTTTTTACTAACATAATGGTTTTTGTTGAGTTTTTGTGAAGTTTGTGTGTTTTCAGGTTTAGAGGTGTTGTAGCTTAAAACAGACTTCACCATCGCATCTGAAATGTCATTTCTAGTCAAAATGACTATTAAATTGCCTATGCTCTCCCCCAATCAAATTTGTGACATTTTTTTGTGCACATAGGCCCCTCTGCACGCATCCTGTGGTAGATAACACAGTCTGTTAGATAACAAAAAAATGGTTTTTTTAGTTATTCTAACCAGTCGACTAATTTGTAGGTGATATTGTTTATGCAAGATATTCAAGGCTCAACATAACCCAAAATCCAACCTCCCACATCCAACTCCAAGCTTTCACAACTTAAGCTCTTTACTCCTAAACTAGCCACCTTTCTTTGTATAAAGAGGAGTATGGTTTCCGCCGCGGGGTCAATGTGGGCCTAAAATCCCACACAACCCCTAGCACACCCACAGCTTCCAATGCTCCTCCCCACCTCCTGCTCACTACCCACCTCCTGCTAAACTTCCTCTCCACACCGTTTCCACCGTCCATCTCCCACACCAAACCCTCCCTCCACTATCTCCCTCCCCCGCACAGTCTTTCCTCTGCCCACCATCATAGGGCCTTCCTTTTCCCCTTCCTCATGCCTCATCCCTGCTCCAAACCTCCCAAAACCCTCTCCCTTTGCTCCCTCCGCCCTTCTTCCTCCACTTCCACCTACAGTCTCCCTTCCATGACATCCCCATCATCCCTCCACGCAGCATCCCCATTCTCCCTGCTACGACATCCCCATCCTCCCTCACGTTGCTTCCCAGGAACCTTCTCTCTCCTCTGCCCATGCACTCCACACATCCTCCTCCCCCGTTATGTATACAAACACAGTCCCTAAAATAGCCAGCACTAAAACAAAGAGGAAAAATAAAAACATGTGAACATCTGATTACCCATCATAAGTAAAGCCTTTTACAACTGAAACCTTGCGCAGAGCCTCTTCCCATTTCTTGAGCATGTGAGTGCTGAATTTTCCAGTTTGCTTATGCATTTGGAAGGCTTGAGCCTCTGCTCCATCCTTCTCCTTCATGCTAAGCACAAAGGGATTAATCCCCAAGAACACTGGAACAATTGGATCTTGGGTATTGAGCATCAAATGAAGCTTTTCCAAACACCACTCAGACTCTACAAAGCGTGGAGAGAAGATCAAAACATTAACTAAAGCTGAGCGTATTGCATACTTTATTGATTTTGTTATGGGTTACCCTTCTCGTATAGAAATTTTGTCCAAAAATACTATATATCCTCTCCGCTTTAGATTGTGATATAGATGACTAGCAATATTTTGTTTGGTATCCACTCCACATAGCCTCCTCCCCCACACTGTCTAAAAACACAGTCCCCCCACCAAACTCCATCTCCAAACCCTGCTCTCTGCGCCACCTCTTCTTCTCTCCCCATCTGCAATCTTCCACTTCCTAAAAAATCAGCCTTCCTCTCCCACCTCCTTCTTCCCTCCAAACAGGCGAATCAGAAGTTGTCACATGGCCCACTGCCCCGTCAACGAGACACAGTCAGTCCCCAGTCAACAAGGAGGCTTATTTTTTATTTATTTTTCCAAGTAGGAATATACAGGGCTTAAATTTAAGGGCCATCTGAACATCATCTTACAATATTGTTTTCTTTCTTTGACAGTCATCAAGACATCAATTTTAACCTTGCAGAGTTGATGATGTCAACACAGACTTGAGCTCTTTTCAAACTTGCAAAACCCTTAACGGAGCACTTTCACAGAAACGGCCATAACTATTGCATACGGACTTTGTTTTCAACAATTCAAAAAGTGTAGGAATATTGACTTAGAGGGATATTTAGATTTGTAGGTCACTTCATCACATTCCTCTTCCACAAATTAGGTGAAACATTCAAAGTCCCCCTTTCTTTTATGCTCTAATCTAATCAAATCAAATCCAATCTTGAATGTCCAAAGAATTGAACCAGACTATCAAATATTTCATTTTGGATGTAAAATTGAACAAGCTATCACACATTTTGTTTTGGATCTTAAAATTGAAAACATCAAATCACATATCTCCTTTTTGGTTTAAAACTAAATAGCAAATCACACATCTCCTTTTTGGTTTAAAATTGAACAAGACACTCACACTTCAAATTTGTTTTTTTAACAATTGAACAAGGAAATCACGCATTTCCTTTCAAGTGCACTAAAATCAAGCACAATCAAATCTTGAATGCCTAAAGGATCAACACTTTATTTCCATTTTTACACTCGAACAAGCAATCAAGACTTTCATTTTGAGTCTTAAAGCTAAACAAATCAAATGAAACTCATTCTCGAATGCATAAAGAAAGATTGAACAAGGAAAACAATATCTCACTTTGGTGCTCATAAAAAGAACAAGCTTGTGAGTTCATTTCAATTTTAGATCAAACACACATTTCTTAACTTATCATAAATCAATCGCGTGTCTTATGTGTTTGGTGCACTTGCACAAACTTTTGTAGGGCGCAACCTCACTTCACGCACTATCCTCTCTCACTGGCTTTCGTGGTCATTGGTGCAAGAGAAAGGTGATTGTGACTGTTTGAAATTTTCAAATTTTCTTAGAGGGGCCTGTCCAAAAGAAGCATGAGTCCTTCTGGAGAATGACCCCAAATTGGTAAATCCTTTAGCCGGTATAGAAATAAGGTGGACTTAAAGGTCTATCTATATCCCTTCAATCTTGAGCAGGTCATGTTCAATGGTAGTCCATACTGAGTGAATATCCTCAACATACTGGCATGGTTGAACTAGGCTCTTAAGTGAGTCACGCCATACAAACCAATTGTGGGGAAACCAAAAAAATACTAGCAACTAATAAATATAGCAACCTACCTGATCCATCCCCAAAAGCTTGATAATTGACTGGGAAAGGAAGATAATAACTTCCCCAATAAATTCGCATATTCGTGCCACCCTGAGCATTTGGAGTCGGATAATACGACATCATGGAGCCATTGCATGCTTGATGGTGATCATATTCTGATTAGCTCTTGTGTGTGTGCCTACATATGCGGACAAAGGTTTTCAAGCTCACCGCATCCTTAAGGAAGAAAGTGCTTGTATGTGTCTTCAGTGTTACAAACCTTGTACAAATTAGTTCTCAAACATACACAAATCTAAAATTTTTTGAAGTCCTTTTGCCAAAGAGATCGACATTTTATGCTTCTTGCAAGGTTGCTTTGCCTCTTGCAAGACTGTTTGTTCACAATCCTCAAGATAACCACTTGTTTCAAAAGGCATCCAAGGCACACTTGCCATAGTCACTGCCTCATCCTAAACATTATCAAACTGAGCTCATATCTATTTTCGTCAAGCACAACAAAGTTAGGTCCTCTATTTCTCCTCATATCCTAGGCTAGCAGAGTCATCTTCGTCATCTCCCATCCCATTTTCCATCTTCTTTAGAGTTAGTCCTTCCCTCAATATTGAATTTAATCTAAATCCTATTATGAGCTTGTTTGTTCATCCTAAACTTAGCTTGAGTCTTCCATCCATCTTCATCCTTTCTCCCTATCCAACTCATCTGCAAAGCATCATGTGACACATCTATTATGATGAGTTGGGTTGTCATATCTCTTCCTTATCTTTATCTTATTCTAGTGATGATGAGATTCTTGCTGATTGCAATGCGTACATGGAAAGCCTTAACACACTTGCTCCCAGCATCCCCCAAACTTCATTCATTCCTCCACACTATCCCATCATGCTGCCATGCATACCCACTAGCACTCCTTATCCTACCTTTGACAAGGTAAATCCATCTTATCATTCATCCACATCTCCTTCCTATACATTCATGCCTCCATCTTATCCAGCAGACATACATCAAACTTCATCTTTCCATAATAGCACTACTAACTACATCCCTAATCCCAATCCACCATCTCATTATCCTCCAACCCATGTTCAAATCTTGAATCCTAGTCCTCTATTTCCTCCAAACCATCACCATGATCCTCATGCTATTGCTAATCTACCATCCACTCTATCCTACCCATATACCCCATCTTAGCCCCATCTGCCATCTCCAAATCCTACCTATGTTAACACAGATCCCCTTCCCCAATCCACCTACCTACCTCAATCCACTTCATATTCCATCCCCCAGTTCCTCTCTTATCTCCTATCACTTAGTCACTCACGTTTGCAAGACATTGTCATGCCTACCTATCTCAACTATCTCGTCGTACCATCTTCCTACCATCCAATACGTAAGTCTCCAAGGAGTTTCACAAGGAAGCCAATAGAAAATCCATCTCTTAAAGAGTTACGTCATATCACTCCCCCATGGGAAAACACTAGTGATGAAACCCTTCCAACTCCCACACCCATCATTCCTCTTCCATCTCCCACACCCATCATTCCTCTTCCATCTCCCATACCTATTATTTCCCTTCTAGATCTCATACTTTTCGATCCTCTTCAATCTCCCATTCCTATTATTTCCCTTCCCAGTCTCATAGTTTTTGATCCTCTTCCATCTCCTAGCACCATTAAAGTCCCCCCATCTATTGACTCCATAGAATCCTCATCCTCATCTTCTCCTCCTAGCACTATCAACATCTCATTCAATGAACCTCATGCATCCACCCTTTTTCGCTCTATTACGGAATCACCCATCCCTTCATCCAACCCATTTGAAGAATTTCCCATTCATTCATCCAACCCATTTGCAGAATCCTTCCATTCATCCAACTCATTTGAAGAATCCATCCACATATCCCCCATCAAGCTATCTGCATCAATCCAATCATGTCAAGACCTTGTCCAAAAGCATGTTGAAGTATCCATTGACTTGAATGAAGATTGTATCATTCCCTCCACTCCATATCAAGATCCTAACATCCCACTCCATCCATTACATGATCCATCAACTCCATCTAATGATCCATTGCCATCTAGTCCTTCAAAGCAAGATCCTCCCATTCTATCTATGTCATCTCAATATACGTTCCCTCATCTGAGTTAAGATCCCAACATCCCATCCCCTCCCCTTCATCCTTCTTTATCACCTCCAATTCCAACTATCCCATCACCATTACTCCATCACCTTGGTCCACTCACATTAATCTGCGGTAGTCCACTTAAAATAGAAGAAATCAGTTACATCTCCACTATTTTCCATCTACCTAATAATGGACTCACATCTTGTTCCTTCACTAAAAAGTATCCTAACTTGACTCAAATGCTAAAAAAATGGAATTATCAAGGTAAAGGTGCATGCATAAATGATCAAGGTACCTTGGAGCCCATTCAGGTTAAAAGACATCCATGATTTTGTCGTATTGGTTACGCACCTAGAGGTCCTTCAAACAAAACTATTGGTACAACTAAAACAAAGTTCACGAGTGCTTTCAAACCCTCCATCACATCTTCCTATCGTCCCTCTAAATCATATAAAACCATCCCTCCTCCTCCATCCTTTCAACCCAAGACAACCTACCATATTCCTCCTTCATCCTCTCCATCCATTTTGGGCCCCTATGTCCCAAAATCTCATCCCACAACTTATCCCACTCCTTCCTTCATCCATCAATCCCATATAAAAAATCCCACCACTTACATTCCTAGTCAAGATCAACAAAGGCACATACCCATGCACCCCATCCACCATCCTAATTCCACTACTCCATCCATATTTCCTCCATATCATGCAAGTTCTCATATCTCTTCCAGTGCTACTCACTATAATTTGGATTCTGAATCACCTATGCATAAAGCTACAAATCCACAATCTAAAGATTGTCATGTCCACTTCAAGTGACATGCTCCAACAAAAGAAAATCCAAACAAAGAATGCGCTACATCCCATAGGCCACAAAATCCCACCAAAGAAAAAGAAAACACTATGTGGATCCAAAAGCAAAAATATGACATGCATCTAAAAGAAAAATCCATTATGGCATCCGAGGTTACTAATCCTTGAGCTGAGCATTCCTCTTCTCCATCTTCCAAATCTATTTTGGGTCCTTATGTCCCACAACTTCCTACCATGATTCCTACATCGTATCCACCAGTACCATCTACTTCACATTCACTCTTCCCACATCCCTGGCAACATGTGCCAATGTTGATCCTAATAGCATCCCCCTATCCCAATCACTTTCCATCATTTTATCTGAATACTTCCAACTATCATATCCCCTATCCCACATATCTCCCCCCATGTAACTATCTCATACTTGCATTTTCCTAAATCACTCATCCCACATAAAGTTATACCAGCATATCATGATCAATACCAAAAGAAAAAGTAGAACAACAGAGAAAAAGAAAAAAAGAAAAAAAAAAGAAAGAGAAATCAATTTGTCCACTGGTGAAAACTTGGCAAACAAGTGAGTTGGACAAGTACCTTGATGAAAACCTGGTAAACAAGCATCATGTGTAGTTCTTCCATCCAGTTTCCCTTCAATCTTGGGGGTAGTTCCTTATGGCCCCCATCCATCTACCATTAATATCTTATCTTGTCATTTTCACTTCCACAATCCTCCTCTAGATCTTCATGAGAAATATACAAGCTGTCATATCTAAATTCTTTTGGACATCTCTTGACATCCATCTCCCATCTCGCGTCTTTATCCACCTATCCTTTTATCCACCCATCCTTCCTTCCATCTATCCTTAGGCACTATCTTCCTCCCTTATCCACCCTTCGTCCTATCTTTCATTCAACTCTATCATCCTCTTTTTATCCTTTCTTCCATCCTATCGTACCCCCTCCTAATGCTTCCTCACATGCAAGACCTATCCTAAGTGGGGGCATCATGTTCCTTGGTGACGTAGTCCTTGGAGACCTTCTCGTATCCACCTGTCATTTCCCAATCCTCCTCTCCTATCCATAACCCTTCATCTATCCATCCATTCCTCTACTAAAATCCTTCCATCTAGCACTTCCCTCTCCACCTTCCCCAACATCTCCTCCGTCTTCCAATTCCTCCTTTCATATATCCCATCGCTTGTTTCTTCTCTTGTCATTGGTATCTATCTCTACGCTATCCTTATGCACCCAATGCCACCCATTCCAATCCTGATTCTCCTCATACCCTACCATCGCATGCAAATCCTATCCACGTCCTCCTCCTATCCAAAGTCAGGCAACAATCAACCCATCCAAGCACACCCTTAACCTTGCTGCACTCTTTGATCACAATCCACTCATCATCATTGGGATGCATCCTTCCCAATCCTTATTTTTTCTTTGGGATTACATTGTTCCCACATCTAGAGCACCCCATCCACTGTTCCTCTATCTTAGCCTTTTTGGCTCAACCTGGGCAACATCATGCATATCCGCCTCATCTCATCCATTCTATCTGAGATCCCTAAGCTTCAGTCCTGAAAATATCTTGCCTGTGTCAGTCTAGTCTTGTGTGTGGTCCATCTTGTACATATCTCGTGTCCTTGGTCGGTCTCCTTGTAGAAAGTGATCTAGTTTTAGTTCTGAATCATGTGCTTCAACAAGTTCCTTATGAAAAAATCTTGTTTCGTCAACTTGATCATCATCACATCTTTGGCCAATCAAATTCACACTTGACATCTCCATGGAAATGGGTCCTTGAGGATGTATCCTTCCTCTTGTTGATCTAAATCCAATCATCTTTCTGGAAATGGGTCCTTGAGGATGTACCCTTCCTCTGGTTGACCTAAATCTAGATCATCATCATTACTAGGTTCTTTTAGGATGTATCCTTCCTCTTTCCCTAATCCTAATCTAATCAGAAATCTCATATCTTTTTATCTCTCTGGTAAAAGGCGTCTTGTAATTGAATTTTTTTATCTTGAAATCTTATTTTGATTCTTGGTTATCATTCCTGATTCTCTTGGTTGTTCTCCTCCTCAAAGTTGTCATGATTCTTTATATCATGGTATGTTGCGAATGGATGCACCTATGATAGGGAACTTGATCTTTGTCTTTTCTGCTTGTGAGTCAGTTGGACATGACCCTTCCATGTATGTAATCCTTTTGGGTTTGCATGCTGCACTTGGGAAGTGTTGTTTTCTTGTGGGATTTTCTAGCATCATTTCCACCATGGCTCTTTTGGGACACATTTGTGATGTTGGGGAAACCCCTGTGTGTCTTTTATGTTAGTCCTCTGCAACACCAGTGACAAGGCCTCATGTTCCTAGTAACCTTTGCATGGTCTCTAGCGTTGCTATATCAAAACAAGTGTTCAAACTACATGGTGGTATTCCCCCCTCGGAATACTCCTCGCTCAAGCTTCAAGAAAATCCTCCCCCCATCAACTCCCCAGCAAAGCCATCCCTTTTAATCCAATCAAATCCCGTCTCAAACCTAACCCTTCTTCCTTGATGCAAACCTGACTATCCCATCCCTCATTCTTCTATCCCCCCCTTCCTTTTTCTTCTATCATGTCTCTCCTGGCCGTCTTTTCGAGATGTTGCTAGGGCTTCACCTTTTCTCCCTATTGCCCTCTCAAGGGAGCATCATCCTAGTCATCATATTCTAAATCTATCCTAATCATCACTCTAGGGCAACTTTGTTGCCTACGTCTACATCTTCGCATCATCTATTGTTTTAAACATCTTCGAAATAGCATTATTCTAACACTATGTCGAAGAGGGGCAAAATGTAGACACCTAAATCTAATTAACCTAATTCAATCATATTTAGTGCCTTCTGGGACATATCAGCTAAGTAATTAAGCATTACTTAATTGACCTATGTCATCCCCTAGTCCTAATCAATTTTATTAATTGGCTATAGTCCTAATTAATTATTAAAAGAAACCAATAGCTTAATAATTAATTAAAACCCTATTCTCCTATTATTGAATGAATGTGTTATTTATGTAATTAAATTCATTAATATTCCCTTTAACCCCTAACCTAACCTATCTCAACCACCTAACTTAGAGTTCAAACTCATCCCAACACCTTCACACATGTTAATCCTTCCTCATTAGCTAGTTAACCCTAATCAGCTAATTAACCCCTCCACTCATTCTCTCTCCTCCCAGATCACCATCTCCCTAATCACCTATCTTAATCCCTAACCCTCATCCTAAACTCTCCTTAAGTTTGTCACATTCCTAATCCTTGGATTAGAAATTCAATCCATTCCTCAAAGTCAACTTTCTCAAGCAATTCCTTATCCTCTCACCCATGCTTCATTAAGACCCTTATAAATGCCTCATTAATGCTCTTACAACCCTCATTACTCACCCTATCTCTAAGAGTCTTCTCTTATCCCTTGGCACATGGACCAAGATTGTCATATTCCTCCCTATTTTTAACCCACTCATATTGTGACACTTGTCATCATACGATGCACTTGAAGAAGCA
This sequence comes from Thuja plicata, assembly GCA_018584345.1. Lineage (NCBI taxonomy): Eukaryota > Viridiplantae > Streptophyta > Pinopsida > Cupressales > Cupressaceae > Thuja > Thuja plicata. The sequence goes on along the minus strand of MU224039.1, from coordinate 572,141 downwards.
CAATCCATGTGTTCTCTTCTAAGTACATCTAAGCCTCTCCTCAGGTTTGCATCCTGGCCCTTGTTTTCTCACCCATTTTCCTATAAATAACCTCTTCCCTTCACAAATATATCCACCTTCCATGCATCGTTATAATGTTGTTTTTGAGAGAAAATCATAAATCAATCTTTTCATGTAAACTTATAATGCCATTTTCATTCCATAATCATCCATTTTGAAGCAATATCCATGCTAAAGCATTGAAGCAATTTTGAGCATACATCCTTCTAGCATGGACATATCCAATGAAAAAATGGGGTTTGAATGAGCTTTTAGGAGGTTTGCACTTCCTATATCATAGCTTATTTCAAATTTTCATTTATGTCTTAGCATGTGTGTAGCTTAGATTTTTAGCAATTGAATATTTTGAGTTATTTCATTATGTTCCTTGATTAGCTAGATTTTGTGGTTTACAGTTCTCTCCCATCATTAATATTAATTCTCCTAATAGTATCATTTTGCAAATTTCTGTTACAAAACTTATACAATCAAATCACCAAAACAACTAGAAATTGTCATCATTTTTTATGATAAAAAGTATTAAACAATAAAAATAACATTGACCAAATAAAATAGTAAGACAATTCAATCATTTGAACTCATATAAAATAAAAACATCTCTTACACTTTCTAAATATGTCCCAAAAAGGTGTAAGCAAAACTTGCAGCAGACCATTCAAAAAGATCCAAATGTGTTGATTTGGCCATTGACAATGCAATTTAACTCAATGTAACATGAACAAGTTATGTTTAGTCAAAATCCATTCATGTATTTAGTCCCTAAATTCCCAATGTTCATATTGTACCCAACGTTCATAGTGGTAGAAACTAAAGGAAATACAAGAGAAATAAATAAATCCAATTAAGTTTATTGAGTGAAGTAATGTGACCAGGAAAGATGAAAAACTTGAGAGAAATCACCCATATCTTAAAGAGGAGACACAAAAGCTTTTGAAAGGGGAAAAGAAAAGAAAAACACCCTTATGCATTATGAATGAAGGCAATGTGTGTGTGTGTGTGTGTGTGTGTGTGTGTGTGTGTGTGTGTGAGAGAGAGAGAGAGAGAGAGAGAGAGAGAGAGAGAGAGAGAGAGAGAGAGAGAGAGAGAGAGAGAGAGAGAGAGTTTTAAAAAACTTCATCCTTACTATGAGGAAAATGGATCAAGTTGATAAACATCAATTGAAGTAACTGCGTACCAAATCATTGGATGGAGAGATTCTTCATGGGTCCCAAAAAGGATACTATGAACAAGGTGCAACTGAAGTGCCCTTCATGGTTAACCTTGTAGAATGGGTTCCCTACATAACTTACCAAAAAAAAGGCAACTATGTGCATACAAATAGATGGTATAAAATGATACTAAAACTGATACCAATTCATGCTAATCAATGAAATCAATAATAATACCCATCAAGGAAATTTTGTAAGCTGACTCGTAATACTTGAACAAGCTACAATTTAGAAACATCAAAGACGATATTTGCATTAGATCAATCATCTAATATATATAATTTTGCTTCATAAAATGGACATGATTGTAAAAACTTGAACAAAAGACCAGCTAGGACAAAAATGTTTACCGCCTTTGTGTACTCTAAAAAATGAGATTGAAATTTATCTACTTTTTAAAAGATTGAAATAAGAACTCCCTTGAATTAAATTTACAGAAATTAAAAATTTATAAAAACTAATATTAGAGGGAGACTTTCCATAAATAGATATCTAAAAGAATCTCATAATTTAAAACATTTATGAAATGGATGAATTATAAAAAGTTTCATAGAGAAATCTATATGATAAAAAATGAATAAAGTTATATTTGAACTAAAATGATATTTATTTAAAATAACAAAAATTTGGAAAACTTTATTTTATTAAAAACATTGATTCGAAAGCTTTATTAATAATTTTAGATTGAAAAGAAAACAAATTTAATTAAGAACTATCAAAAGAATAGAAATTAGAAATAAATTTATTAGACTTTAAACTAGAATCTTTAAAAAATGACAAACTTCAAATATTAAAAAAAGGTGAAGCATGGTTTTGGTTTTGAGATAGTAAAGGAGGCTAAAGAAATATTAATACTAAAATGTTTGAATAAACAAAGGCCAATGAGCTGGAAAGAATATGTAGATAAAAAAAAAAAATAACAAATGGGCTAAAATCTTATAAGAAACGGTTTTAGCATAAACAAAATAGCCAAAAGTAAACTATAGATAGCAAAACATGGAGAATAAAAGTTATTAAGAAAATGAGTGATAGAAACTACGAATAGCGATAGAATATAATAATAATTATAGTGCTAAATAAAAAAATATAATGATGAATACTCTGCAACATAGACATATGCATTGAGAAGTCTTTGAGGGAACCAACTAAAATAGAGAGGCTACGTTAATGCGTTTTGGGATATATTCATGGGTCCAAAGGGATCTTGGGATACATTAATGGTTCATATGAGTCTTAAGTGGTGCTAAGGGGTCCTATGTGTCTTAAGAGGTCCTAAGGGGTCCTAGGATACACTAATGGATCCTAGGATGTCTTAGGGGTCTCTAGATGTTATAGTTGGTCCTAAGCTGTCCTGGGATGTCTTTGTAAGGTATCTTAGGATGTGTTAAGGGGTCATAAGTGTTCCTAGGGGGTCTTGGGATATTTTAATGAGTCTTAGGATGTATTAAGGTGTTCTAAGTGTCAATAATTAGGGAGGAGAGATAATGAGGGGAGGAAGGGATTTGTGTGTGTGTGTGTGTGTGTGTGTGTGAGAGAGAGAGAGAGAGAGGGAGGGGGGGGGGCGGTTTATAGGATTTATTAATTAATTCTCTCAGATTTGACAATTTGATAGGATTTATTAATTAAATTAAAAATCAAAAATAACTGTTGCATGGTTTCCAATTTAATAATAAATATTATCAAATTGTCAAATCTAGGAGGATTTGTCAGTTGCATAGCCGTTTCCGTAAGAGTATATATAGTACAATATCCCATAAGAACATAATATTATTGAATGCTACAAAGACAAAATGCAAATTAATAGTATCTAAATAAAAAGGATGTCACTCTCATTGGAAATAAGTATGAAAAATAAGCAAAAGAGTAATCCCAAAGGAGTAGACGCCATTGGTGAGGAAGAATATGTTGCAGACTACACAACTATAAAATGCATGAATATCATAGCAGAGCATGGAGTTTTAATGTTAGGAAAATCAAAGTGCCTGACCTATGGACGATTAATAAACCTATCTTTCTCTTCGTAGAAGACGAATGTATATACAAGAATGGATTTCAATCCTTTCAATCTTATTTTATACAAATAGTAAACAAATACCAAGCCAATCCCCCTATACCCCACTTAACACGTATCTTCCGTGTGGGGGATGTTAAAATTCGAAGCTTATCTTAAATCAGCCGATCTGCTGTAATTTGTCACACCAAAGACTTTTTCCATTGACTTTCGTCCATATAACTCCATATTAATAGCATACCAAAAATGCATTCCATAAAAGTAGATACTTGAAAAATCTTGAAGAATATTATTTCTTGGATTAAATAATGCAAAGTCATATAGTCCTTTATTTAAAAAGATTGAAGTATTTTTATTTAGTAAGTAATTTGAACCAAAAAAATTAAAAAAGGAAATAAAAGGGAAAAAAAATATTTTAAAGAAAACCTCGGTTTAAGGGGTTGAGGCAGCTTGTGAGTTGTGAATGGAGTCAGTTATGTCGCTTTGTTGAAGCATAAATTTCATTATGTTAGTTTTTAATTTATACTAAACTTCTATCTTTTTATTTGAGTTAGAAAATTATAAACTTCGTTAGTTGTACTATATTCAAAGTTAGAAACTTTGAAGATATTTTTTCATTAAAAATAAAATTAATTATAATTTCTTTGATTGAATATTGTGTGCATTGATATTCTGAAAGAGACACACGAGAATGAGCTACCATCAACTAAGAATTGAAGAACACATTTGGAAAGTAGATTTTAGGAAAATATATAGCTATTATGATTTTATAACTCTACCTTTTGGATTAACAAATACACCTTCTACATTTATGAAATTCAATGATGTATGTGTACAAATTAGGAATGAAAGGGAGCAGATACACCATTGAAGGTTAGTATTGTAGATGTAAGAGAGCATAAGCATTACGATAAGTTATTTATGTGTGTATTATTTTCGAATGAAGTATAATACTCGGGTCATATCACTTCTACTGATGAAATAACTATTTATCCAACAAGAATAAAATGATATTAGTGGTCAGTGCTTAAAAATATTCTTGGAAGCACAATTTTATGGGGTTAATAAGTTACTACATGAAGTTCATATAGTATTTTGTAAAGAGAGAAAATCCTATCACTTTTTGTTAGAGGAAATGAACTCATGGTTTGGGTAATAAAAGAAGTGTGAAGAGACTTTTGAAATCTTGGAAGAGAGATTGACTTCATTGCCAATCTCATGATTCTTCATCGTAAAGGTTGTTTTATAGTCATCATTAATGTATAAAGTGAAGGTTTAGAAGGCTTGCTTATGCAATAAGATTTATGAGTTTAAAAAACTATGTACTTGTGAGTTAAATTACTAACATTGTGATTTAGTGCTCACAATGATCGTACATTCGTTGCAAATGTGGGGACATTGCTTACTAGGTAGGCCATTTAAGCTCAAATTTGATAAGTTGGGACTCAAATATATATTTGTATAGGTAAATTTGAATGCACACTAGTAGCAATGGTTATAATCTTTATCTGTCATTTATATTAGTTATATAAAATGTAAAGAAAATAGTAGTCATAATTTTGGGCAAGGGCAATTTTTTTGACTGCGAAAATCATGTAATCCCCAAGTAATTATAGTGCATTGGGTAACCTTTTTAATGTGACTAATGATGTTTGCATGACATGTCCTATGTTATCATGTGCATTGGGGAAGATTGATCCTCGTGACATCGTACCCATCATAAGAATCTCTCAGTAATCAAACCAGGCCACTAATACATCAATACAATATATTACCACAATAGTAACTACTATTTAATTATATTTTTTAAGATAGATTTTAATAAAATATGTAATAGATAAATTTTATGAACAAACAAGAAAATATCTTTAAGAAAACCAATAAGACTATAGATATGAAGAATTAGGTAACCTGAATGTTAATATTTAAGGGGAAAATATATGTTCTAGATTGTTGAGGCGATTTAGGAACTTCTGTGCTAAAGGAAACTCATTGTGTGCCTTACTAATGATTCGTGGAGGTAGTAGTTTTTTTGTTTTTTGTTTTTTCCCCAAATATCAAATACAAATAGTAAAGTATGTACCAAGCCAATTCCCCTATAGCCCATTTTACACACATCTTCCTTGCGTGAGATGTTAAAAATTCGAAGCTTATCTTAAATCAGTCGATCTGCTGTAATTTGTCAGACCAAAGACCTTTCCCATTGACTTTCGTCCATATAACTCCATATTAATAGAATAAAAAAATGCATAATGCATTCCAAAAAAAAAAGGAAATTTGCATTAAAAACAAATCATGTATCCTACGTCCATACTCTGCAAAGAATTTTGTACTCAACTTCTTACGAACGACAGTCGTTCCACTTTTATTAAATGCAAATCAAATCCATTTGCATGTCGAGGGAGACAAAACGCTGATTTTTATTGAAGAAAATGAAATGAAGTCAACAAGGATCCACTTTTAGAATATTAAAAAAATGTTATAGCACTGCAATTCATACGAAGGTGAAGAATTAGGTACCACATAGTCCGCAACATGTCTGAATGTATGCTAATTTACAGTTGAAGATACAATTATTTTTTGATATTAATGTGTATAAGTGTTTTCATCTCACTCTTTTGTATATGTATTACAAATTATTATAGTTTATAATTCTTTTAATCAATTTTTTATAATATAAACTAATTTCTTATAATATATATATATATATATATATACCTTAGTAAAAATGTAAAATGTGTAAAGAAAATGAAGTATATATATATATATGCAAACATCTCCATTTTTTCTCTATTTATATGATGACATATATATGTATATAGATTCATATATATATATAGATTCATACATATGTTTATACATATATACATTTGTGTACAGCACTCATTTATATTAGAATATATGAATTCAAAAATATTAAAAAAATAATTTTAAGATTAAATAAAACAAAGTCTTAAAGTCCTTTATTTAAAAATAAAATTATTTTTTATTTAATAAGTAATTTGATTTAAAAAATAAAATAAAAATAAAATAGAAAATGAGGAAATTCCATTTCAAAGAAAATCTTTATAAGTTTGAGGCACTTTATTGGTTGTGAATGGAGTCAATTTTGTCATTTTGATGAAGGATAAATTCATTATATTACCTTTTAATTTGTTCAAAACTTCTATCTTTTTACTTAAGTTGGAAATTTATAAACTTAGTTAATTCTACTATGTTCCAAATTAGAGTTGCGATAATTTTTCAATCAGAAAATAAAATTATTTATAATTTCTTTGATCAAATATTTTGTGCATTGATATTTTCAAAGAGACACATGAGAGTGGGCTACCATTAACTAAGAATTAATATCACATTTGAAAAGTAGATTTTAGAAAAATATATGGCCATTATGAGTTTATAGTTCTACCTTTTGTGTCTACATTTATGGAATTCAATGATGTATTGGTATACACTAGGACTGGAAGGGGGCACATCCACCATTTAAGGTTAGTATTGTAGTAGTTAAGAGAGCATAAGCATTACAATTAGTTAATTATGTATGTATTCTTTTAGAATGAAGTATAATACTTAGGTCATGTCATTTCTACTAATGAAATAACTACTAATCTAACAAGAATAAAATAATATTAGTAGTTGGTGCTTAAAATATCCTTGGAAGCAAAATTTTATTGGGTTAGTAAGTTCTTACAAAAAGTTCATATTGAATTTTATAGAGATAGAGAACCCTATCACTTCTCATTAGAGGAAATGTTCAAGGTCTAAGTAATAAACTAAGTGTGAAGAGACTTTTGAAATCTTGAACGAGAGATTGACTTCACCACTAATCTCATGAATCTCGTAACCCCAAAGGTCAGTTTGTAGTCAGCATAAATGCATCAAATGTAGGTTTAAAAGGTTTGCTTATGTAATAATATTTAGATATAACCTATAAGTCTAAAAATCTATGTACTTATAAGTTAAATTACCAACTTCATGATTTTTTTCTCACAACAATGGTACATTCCTTGCAAATGTTGAGACATTGCTTACTAGGTAGGTCAGTTAAGCTCAAATTTCATAAATTGGGGCTTAAATATATTTACATAGGTAAATTTAAATGCAAACTAGTAGAAATGGTTACAATTTTTATCTATCATTGATGTTAATTGTATAAACTGTAAAGAAAATAGTAGCTTGTGATTTTAGTCAAAGACAACATAATTTTGTTCTACTGCAAGAATCAAGTCACCCCTATAGATTGAAGTGTATTGGATAAAATTTTTAATGTGATTAGTGATGATAGTGTTGCGTCCCCTACAATACCATGTGGGTTGGGGAAGACCAAACCTTGTGAACTCTTACCCGCCATACGAATGTCTCACGGGTCCAGCTAGGCCACCAGCCCATCAAAGACAACATATTATGACAACATTAACTACTATTCAATAATATATCCAAAGATAGGTTTTAATAAAATATATGGTAGATAAATTCTATTAGAAAATAAGAAAATCTCTTTTAGAAAACCAATTTAAGATTCTAGATATGACAGGTACCATTCTTAGCCAAGTTGATAGTTAAGATTTAAAGGGAAAGTGCATGTTCTAGATCGTTGAAGTGATTTAAAAACTTTTGTGTTAAAGGAAACTCATTGTGTGCCTTATTAATGATTTGTAAAGGTAGCAAATTTTTTGGTTGATCTAACACTATATTTCTTGTAAGGTGTGTCATTGGGTGTAGCTAAATTTGTTGGTAGATATTTAGAGTGCCAGTAGATTAACATTGAACACATCCACCACATGGGATATTTTTATCAACACGATGTGACAAAGTGGAAATGGAAAATGGTTAGTATATATTTTTCCAAGGACTTTCAAATTCTATGAATTATCACAACATGGCTCTAGTGGAAATTGACAAGCTTACCAAAATTCCTAGCTTTATACTAAAGTAATTGATGTTTGGTGTGTCAATCGTTCGCAAAATAATTTATTTAAGAAATATATTCACCTAAAGAAAAAAATTAAAAATATATTATCTCAAATAGGGACTCATAGATGACTTTGAGGTTCTGACAAACTTGATCTTTAGTATTGTGTACTCAATTGAACATTGGTCTATCTTATCATCTGGATACTAATGATCAAACTAAAAGGGTGAACTAGGTATTAGAATATTTACCATGAAGGTATCGTATGGAACAATTATAAAAATGAAAATATTATATTCATTTAGTTGAGTTCACCTATAATAGTTCTTATAAATCTTCTACTAAAATGACTCCTTATGAACTACTTTATGATAAAAAAAATTTAGGAGACCTATTAGCTTGAATGAACTAAAAGATATAATGTGTATTGGGCTAAAAATACCTACAGAGATGGAAGAACAAAATAACATAGTAAGGAAAAGGCTGGCTCAAGTCAACAATAGACATGAAGGTTATATCAAATTGTACTAAAGTGCAACACAATTTAATATAGGGACAAAGTTCAACATTTAGTGAAATCAAATAAAAATTTGATAAAATTTATAAATCAAAAAAATTAGCTCCCAAATATATAGGACTTTTTAAAATTCTACAACTCAATAACCCAGTTGCTTACAAACTTGCCTTGCCACATATCGTGCTTAATTAAACAACATTTTTTCATGTTTCTTATATAAATAAATATGCTTATGATTTTTGTGATGTTCTTGATTGGAATTATTTAAAGGTTATGAATCTTGAGCGGTAATAATATAGCCTCTTAGAGTACTCAAGGTTTGTAAGGTCCATTTGCATTAAAAAAAAAAGAGACAAGTCAATGCAAGATCCAATGAGACCAATATTCTAAAAATGCCACTTGGGAGGACTATAATGCATTTTTTTAAAGCATTTCCTCTTTAAAAAAAAAGTATGTAAAGTGAACTACGATATTGTGGCGATGATTTATTTTTTAGGAAAGGATGTTATGACCCATTTTCATTATTTAACTCGGAAAATTTGTAAATATTTTAAACTAATTGAATATATTCATGATTATGTTTGGTTCATGTAATTGTATAAATCAGTGTAATTTTAATTGAATGTTCTTATATTATTTTATAATTATACTATTTTAAAAATATAAATATGTTAAATTGATTGAAATATTTGATTCATGATATTTTTGTGATGATTACTGATATATGAAAAATCAATCTTGTCGCCATTAGATGACTGCGTACTTACATTAATTATTTTTATTTTAAATTATCTTTTATAATATCTTTATTAGAAATGATACTAAATGTTCCGTCTAACCATTCATAGGATTGATATCTAGGTATATTATGGATTTCAAAAATAAAGACGCATCTTGCAAACCCACTCTAAAATTTTCAACCTGGGAGGTTTGGATTAGCATGGTGGGGTAGACACTTCAAATAAGGGCATCAAACTATTGAATGTTACAAATACTAAACACATTAATAGTATGTGAATAAAGAGGACGTCAGACTTGTTGGAGGTATTTTTGACTAAGTAGCAAAAGAGGGAGAATATGTCCAAGAATACGCCACCAACTATGGAATTGATGGGAATCACAGAGAGCATGCGGAGTTTCATGTTTGAAAAAGAAAGTTTCGGACCTACGAACGTCTAATACACCCTTAATTTTCTTCACAGATGACGAATACCTTTAGTACAGACGTCAACAGATGTACGAAGATGATCTTTCTCGATGTGGGAACGTAATCATACTGAACAGGAGTTCTCGGTCTGAAGATGGAAAAGCTTGTCCATCCAGTTACCTAGTTTAGCTTCAATTTTACATGTGAAGTGGGAGCATGGTCCGCCACTTGTACTACCATAATCATCAAGCTCTGTAAGAGTAAACCGTCTTCAAAAGGGTGTCTATGTGGGATAAGCTTAAAACATCATATTATATATCTGTTGTGTATATTTTATATTGGGATGGTTTTCATCATCTAAATGTACGTACATTAACTTTAACATGTTGATGATTTACAAGGTCTATGGTAAATTGTCAAAATTTAAGTGAACACATAAAGAATCAGAGAGGGAAACCAATTTTTGACTCATTTTTAGAGGATTGGAGAGGGAGAGGCATTTTCTCACAAAACATACGCTTATCTTTCTAGATAAGAAAACATAAAACACTCATAATCACAGTCATCGTATGACAAATATTGATACATCACAACCATTTCATAATGGACTATCTTTCTCTTCTATTTCTCATTCTATTTATATCATTTCCTTCTTATACTTTACCTCGGACATTTCATTTTAGAAGAAGGTTGTGGTTGGACACATGAGATCACCCACTTATTCTACTTTGAATGTATGCTGATTTAAAGTTGAAGAAAATTGTTGTCAGATATCAAGAAGCACAACACGGATGTGTGTTATATCCATTCATATATACATATATTCATACATACACATATGCATATATACACATACATACACATACACATAAGCATCCACATTCACATGCATATGCATACATACATACATACGTACATATACATATGTATGTATGTACACACACTCTATGTTTGTGTGAGATTTATATTATAGTTGTTTCTCTATCCATTCAAGATAAGCATCAATCTGAATAGGATAAGCAGATATCCGCAAAGGATACATTACTTTGACCAAAGACTTAAGCTCATTGACCCAGATCGAGTCTTGAGTTACTCATTGAAAAATACTCCCCTAATAGATGTGCACCAAGATTATTATCATTCAAGAGTACATTTATATATAACTATAAAAACAAGATGTTTGATTCTCATCTTAAAATTTGGTTAAAAGCCTTGAAGATTCAAACAAATCTAATAGAGATTATTTTGGATATACTAAAAATTCATTTTGACTTCATATTTGATTTAGTAATTTATATTTTTAGATCTATATTAGGTGATCTAAATAATTGATTAAATTATTTAATTTTCTACTATATGTTTGTAAATTCAATCTTTTAGAATTCCCCAACTCAAAATGTAAAAATTTGTGTACTAGAAACCTCTTTTGTTGACTAGATCATATAATAGGGTCTTAGGTTCTAATATAAACATGTTGTGAACTATTTAATGTGGTTACAGAGTCCTTTGTTGGATCCATTTTCTCCAAACAACTGATGTTCAACTGCTCTCACTATTTGGAAGTATTTAATTCAAAAGGTATCTAATTAGCTAGATTGAAACTCATTTACTATTTTTCTCTAAATTCTTAATCCTAATCTTGAAACTATATAGTAAGCTTTATTTTTGTTCAAATAATATGATTATAATTCTCCTTTTTAAAATATGATAATTTTATTTTCATTTGAAACTATATGACATGATTTTCTCAGTAAAAGACTATTCATATTTTGTTCCTTTCCTTAATACTTATATTTTTTTCATTGAATTTAAACTAAATCTATATTGTTTATTGTCTAATGATATAAATGGAGATTAAATGATGAAGAATATGAGAATTCACAAGCTTAAGAATGCAAATTAGAAATCATTTCCAAGTCACTACTTTCATTGGGAGAACAAAAAATTAGGTCCATGTTCAATCCTTCAGGCACTATTTGGTCAAACTTTCCCTTTATGAATGATAAGATTGGATATGATTAGGAAAATAAATGATGTAAGAACTAGGTGAAATGTTAGAAAACAAGATTCAACATAAAAATGTATAAAATGATTAGAAGAAAGAACAAATGTAGAGATCTAGAAATGGGATATAGAAAAAAACCAATCACTACAATATGGAACTAAAAGTGTCGATCAAGTGTGCTAGATGCCATGGACATGGAACCTTTCTTCTGTTAACTAACACTTCATGTTCCTAGATTAGGATTCTCTATAGATCTCACTCTTTTAAATTCAAAAAATATGTGTCAATAGCATGTGCTAATTGACACGGTCCATGCATTTTCACTTGTTCAAAACATAGAGCTATATATCTTAGTATCCTCTCTACAACTCTGAAACTTTCAACAGTTAGATAGGTAACCTACACAGAGAAAAGAGGAAAAAATTATGTTGTTCAGGGGTTTCCCTAAGAACCCTTGTTAGGACTAGAGATACTAATAAAAATAAAAAATAGATTATGTGAGGCATTTCCCCACAGCCAACATCTATGCTTTAGTAGAGTCTCCATGGTACTTGTCAGTGACCTCACACAACTAGTGGCTATTGTGGACAAACCTATCTACACATCACATTCAAGCAGAAAAATATTGTGGGACCAATTCACAATTGTTGTTACATTACAAATAATGTTTTGGCAACAAGATCAATCTATAATGCAAGCACGGTTTTGTCAAATATTATAGAACATACAAAATGCATAGCCAAGGCAAGAATTTGGCAAGTCTTGATGCCATCCATAGACAAACAAATTAGCCCAAGTGAAAAGGAATAACTTGAAATTTTGATGCACCTATATGCTACTAATGATTTGGTCAAGCTACACAACTAAAGAATGCTAAAAATTTTGAACCGTCCAATTATATTTAGTACTCCAACAAGAATTGGGAGTATAATAGAAAATGAAACTAGTGATGAACAACTTGAAAAACAAGTACTACTTTACAAAGGTCAATGCATCATACTCACAACCAACATATGGACACAAGAAAACCTTATAAATGGAGCTCTTGGTGAAGTAATTAAAATCATTTATAGCTCTGATTTCAACCCACTTGATGTCGCAATGTATGTTGTAGCAAGGATTGATAACTACAACGAGCTTCCATAGAACCAAGATGACCCCAAAAGTAAACTGATAATTCATGTATTTTTAGGCAGCCGATGTAAAATAGAGGTTACAATGGCATGGGCTATAACCATACACAAATCCCAAGGCCTAACACTACAAAATGCAACAATTGATATTAGAAAAATAGAGAGGCAATGGCTAACATTCACAACCATACCCAGAGTCAAGTTACTGAACAATCTTCACATTCAACCAACATTCTCCTGGAAAAGGTTATCCAAAATGTAAAATAATTCATATACAATTCTAAAGAAAAAAAAAGAGGAAGCTCAACTACACTAACTCTCTCTTTAAGAAATCTAGGTATGTAACTATAAACTATATTTGCCTTATATTTATTTTCATCATTTATCACACATCAATTTCACTTTTATAAATTTCTCTACAAGATATTGAAAATTTAGATGTTTTGAAAATTATTTTGCACCAAAATGATTAATAGAAATAAAACTAATAATGTAGTGGATTTTCTTTAAGTTTTCCTTTAATTTTAATTTTATAATTAATGTGGTGCACATTTGTTAAGATACTAGTTGTATTGGTTGTGGCAATATACATACACATTTTTAATTTTTCACTTGTGTATATTTTATTTTCTACATTTTTAAAAAAATTTAAATATGTTTATATATGCATATTTTCTATGGTAAGACAATCACATGGGATATGTAGAAAGTGAAGAAGCATGATAACAGCCCAATAAAGATATCGTTGAAATTCATGAAAGTACATTGGTTAAAATTCATGAAATTACATTGGTAAGACAAATAGCTCGTGACAAGAACAAATAGATCATTTTACTATAACTTTTTATCTTTATTTATTTATTTATTTATTGTTAACCCACATATATATACTACCCAAAACATATCTTATTATCCACATAACCGTTGCTCTTTGTTAGAATGCAAAACTAGTTTGTAATATATATACATATAAGCGAAATTGAAAACAGTTATCTACATGGATATCAAACAATAATCGTGGCTTCTAACTTTAAATTAGCATACATTGGGTGATCTCATCTGGCGAACCACAAGCTTGTTCTAATAAACTTATAAAACTTACAAATATCATGGCGTCTACATTCACAAGAAATGATGCGGAATATGTGAGTACTAAATTTTTACCTTTATATGAATTCCGGTGCTAGTACAACTCTATATTTTAAAAATCGATCCTTCTTTTTTTCCTGCCTTGTTGACTTCATTTCATTTTTTTCAATAACAATATTCAGAACTTTGTCCCCCTCGGCATGAAAATGGATTTGATTTGCATTTAATAAAAGTGGAACTTGACGACAAAATTATTTGCAGAGTATGGACGTAGACTGCATGATTTGTTTTTTAGGTAAATTTTCTACATTTATTGGAATTGGAATACATTATGTGTATTTGTCTTCTATTAATATGGAGTTACATGGACGAAAGTAAATGGAAATAGTCCTTTGTCTGACAAAGATAAGGTGCGAATTATTAACACCTCACACCTCTCTTTATTGCAAGGATGATATGCATAAACTGGCTTGTAACTTATTTACTATTTGTATCTAATATTGATAAAAACAAGATTGAAAGGATCAAACCCATTCTTCTATAGTAATGTAGAAGGGAAGTAGACAGAGAGAGTACTGTGAGATATGACAAATCAAAATTCAATATTACCTAGAAGGTCGAAGAAGATGAAGTGTAAGAAGGAGATTAATGTGGATGGAAAGGTAAATATGGGAAGAGTATCAATTATTGTCTATTTATTGAAATTTGTTAATTAAAAACTCACTAAAATATTTTATAATCTAATAGTTATTTATTATTAAGGGAGAAAGGTTAGTAATTAGATCAATTGTGCAACTTTCTAGTATCAAGTGGATATTATTGGGGTATTTGTATTGGATCTCTCGTGCAATTTTTTGTATTGTCAAAATAAATAGGTAATGGGGCAATAGAGCATATGTTTCAAACAATAGTTTGAAATGACCACTTTTTAACCCTTTTGCACATGATGAATTCGTCTTTACTATCCAAAAGTCAAAACCATAGCTATAAGTAATTAAGTTCATATGAAGATAACTCAAAACAATCGTCAAAATCAAATGTACTATTTAAAAACTTAAATATACGAAATTAACTATAACAACTACTAATCGCGACCGCCTCCCCACCTGTGACATAGTTGTATTATATTGGTATGTGTCACTCTAATGAGCTGATTGTGAATATCATGTTTTCTCTCCTAAAGGGTAGGCTTATGTTTCACGTAAATGCTATTCTTTCCTAATGATTTTGTAATCTTATTCTTCCCTCTGTCATTATTAAGCACTCGTCATCTATGAAAAGAGAGAAATGTGTATTAAACGTTCGTAGGTCAGGCATTTTGTTTTTCAAAGATTAAAATTCCGCATGCCCTGCTCTGACTTTCATCCACTGTACAGTTGGTGGCATATTGCTGGGCATATTCTCCCACTGGGATTACTCTTTTGCTACTTAGTCATACCTACCCTCAACAAGTCTGAAATCCTCTTTATTCAGATACATATTTGACGCCCTTATTACTAGTAATGTCTGCCCTACCATTGTAATCCAACATCCCAGGTTGAAAATTTTAGAGTTGGCCTGCAAGATGCATCTTTATAATTGAAACGCATAATGTTATAAAGGTCTTATAAAGAATGTATTTTAAAATCAAAACCAATAATATCAGTAATAGTCATCTAGATCGTGACGAAGATTCTACAATATAAAACAAGATATTTTAGAATCAAAATAGTCTTACTTAACATAAGTAGAACTATAACTGCATCATGTCTTTGTTTTTGTATTGGTTAGGCATTGAAAGATTTAAGATAGGTGTCTCAACCATATAGAGAAGAAAATAGAGTATAATACAAAAATAGTGATGAGTATAATTGCATCATGTCTTTGTTTTTGTATTGATTAGGCATTGAAAGATTTAAGATAGGTGTCTCAACCATATAGAGTGGAAAATAGAGTATAATACAAAAATAGTGATGAGTATGTTTGATTCTAGCTAGTGAAATGTACAATATGTTGGTCGGTTTAAAGCATTATTGTTAGAATAATTAATTTTCCAATATTAAAAATATAATAAAATTTGATGGAATTAGTTAATAGATTATAAATGAAATTGCTGACCTTTTTTAAAAATTTTGTTTCTAAATGATGTTTGAAATGTAAAATAAAGCAACTTAATTCAACAAAACTTAGATTATGTTGTAAATGTTAATCAAAGAGAAATAAAGTTGGACATACGATAAAATTAACTCACTAAATTTGAGCATGAATGCATTTAACTTTGAATTGATGAAAACTTTAAGAATTTGCATAAATATAACATATCTTGAGTAACTGATGAAGTAAATAGGATTATTCATTATTCTTTATTAAATATCATTTCTTATTGTTACTTCTTAAAGTATTTTACAAATTCACATGATTCGTCATTCTTATGTCTTTAAAACTAATATACAATAAATTTTATTTAATTAATTACTAATTATTTTGATCATACTATCACATATTCTCTATTTCATTTTTTCAATAATTATGAATACATAAACAAACTAGAAAATTGGCTCTAATACTCACAATCTATTAAATGTAAAATACTATCATATTATAAAGTGGGATAACGGATATAAGAAAAAAACATATAAAAATAAATAGTTGCACTATTAACTATTCGATAGTAAAAATGAATAGATTTACAAAGAATCAATGAACTATACAATTAATTATAAGCCCAATAACCTAGAGTAATATGCTATTTCATAGTTATTCTCCAAAACAATGATAAATAAAGTAATTTTGATAATTTGGAACCAAATTTGAGAAAATATATACATTAGAGAATCTAGTGAAGATATTTTATTTCTCCCACATTGGTTCATTTGTTACCAAGTAATAAAACATAACCAATGCCTTAATATTTTGCTTATGAGAACCGTCATATATTTCTAAAAGAAGCCTTCATTTAGAAGTTAAATAATCAAGTATTACTAGAAATAATGAACCTTGATGATGGAATAAGTCCACATTGTACAAATATATTTGCAAAATGTATGGCCTCTTTTATACAATCTTTCATTGAATCAATTCATTTCTTTTAACTCATAAGTTAAAATAATTCTATTTGGAACCCTATTTGGATATAAAATATCAATAGGTGAAGAAAGTGGAAAGTGAAAAATTACACAATCTCAATGGTAATTTTTGGTGTAATTAAGGTATTTTACCTTGGTTAATTCACACATAGGTACTAGTTACACTTTACTTAAGCTCACTTAGGGACCACATGGGAGCTTTTAGGATTATTTCCACCTTAATTGGTATTATCATGTTATCACATTCCACTTTATGTGTTGACTCCACCTATACCATCCTAGAATTGTATCACTATGTAATTCCTCATTTAGCCTAGCCCCATTTTAACATGTACGGGTTCCTGCATTAATTTCTGGTACTCCACCCTCGATTCAGCTTATCATTCTGGCATGCCCACTCCCATTGGGACCTCTGGACCAAATTTTGAGGTCTTTTGGTGACCAAGTCATCCCAAATGAATCGAACCCTACTGTTTTCCTTGATATTTGAATCAAGGATAGCTCTTGACCCTTGAAATTCTTGTGAGAGGCATATTAGCACCCTACCTCTCCTCATGTGGAAAACTAAGCAAAAAGAAGGAAAACTAAGCATTCATGATAGAAAACATAGGAAGACCTCAAGAGAAAGACCAAGATCTACATCATTTCAAGAATTTCAACGTCTTTCCAAAGAAACATTCTCCATTGTAGAAGGATTATCTCCCTCATTGAAGACCAAGTAGAGAAGTCCACAATCACAGAAGAAGATCATACAACAACCATTCCACTCAAGCATTCAACTCTTCAAGAGTCCAAGAATTCTTCTTCCCCATTCAAAGAATTATGAAAAACTACAAACATTCATTGTGCAAGGCATGCCTTTCATGATTTCCTTTTAGGTTTTTGTGTATAGTCAAGTTATTGAATCAATAATTGTGATAATATTCCAAGAAGCATTGCACCATCAAGGTATATGGTGATTCATGTTTGAGATGTAGTGTCTAATTTGCATTAGCACACTTTCCTTTTAAGCATACTTCATTTAAATTTCAAGGTTGATTCCTCAACCGGGGTTTGATTAAGAAAAACTTGTCTCTAAACAATAATTTCCCATTTTTTGTGTACAAGAACATGTGACATCAATTTTGTGGCTCGATCTAGAAAGTACAAGTCCTTTGCTACAATATGAGATTGAAAACAAGAAAAGTTCCTGGACAGAGTCATCTGAGATGACTTGGTCTTGGACATAGTTGTCCCAAATGACTTGGTCCCTCAAATTTCTCTCCACATAATATATGTAGGTTAGTCATTGTCTTTGAGTTCCATTTTTTATAGAAAAATTTATCTATCTGATTTTTCTCAGTCCGTGTTTGCTAAAAATCAATCTCCTTCCCCATTTTGTCTTAAATCTTGCATTTATTATTCCATTTTCATTTTCATTTCCATTTCCTATTTAGGTGAAGGATTATTGTACTTATTTATCATTTGGTGTCTTCATGAGCTTAGTGGGGCATCTTCCTTCCAAATGGGGCATCTTCCTTAGTTGATTCTAGCTGAGTAAATCAATCTATTACATTTTTGGTGAGAATACAGTTTATTTTTTATCATATTCATTATCTCTTGCTATTTTCTTTACATTACCTCTAAATATTTGATGACTACTTACATAGCCAAATTTTACATGGTATTAGAGCCCATAGGTTGCCATTGGTTTTCCACTAGACAAAATTGAGTACAAATTTTTGTGTATTTTGGTGGGGTCCTCTTTGTAGCTTTCTATTTCAAGGAAAAATTAGAGCTTGTTGGTGCAAATCAGGGGTTGGCATCATAATAATGAGGTCTAAAAGGCCCAAGATCAACTTTTTCATCCAAATTGGACACCAAAGAAAGAATCCATAGATATTTGAAGATTGGAGGTGTGGCAGTGATTCAAGCATCATAATAGCACATGCAATTTTCAAACAACAATATCTCAATCATCTAGACCCCTTTTTTCAAGCAATTTTTTTTAGTTGGGGTAGAATTTTGTGTTGTACATAGTGGTATAGGTAGTTTCTGATCTTTGTGCACAATTTTTTTAGAGAATTACATAATCCTATTTTTCAACTTCCAAGGCCTTATTCAGCCTCATGCAAACTCCTTTTAAGGTGATTTTATTTAAAGTGATGATTTATTTTATATTTTAGAGTAATGCTATTAGTTTATACTAGTGGTGATAAAAATTATACTTTCATAATTTAGCTTAGTTTTGCAATTGTAATGCATAGGCCTTAGTTCAATCTCTTTGCATAATGATCTAAGTCTCTTATATCCTAAGTGTGGCAATTGTAATCACTAAAATGGAAATTTTAAGGAAAAAGAAAAAGAAAATCTTTATTATTTAATAAATTATTTTAGTCATAATTTAAAAAAAATTAAAATAATGTTTTTAAATATAAATTACCATATAAATATGTAAATTGGGAACTATTTTTTTGTCCACCTAATACCTGTTGGAGCGATTCATCTTGCAACAATAGCCAGGGGGGGCAACTGTCCCCTATGTTTTCTTGGAACACAAGTTCAATGAGAGAAAATCATCAATGATAAATTTTTAGCACATCCTTTGGTGACAACATTATCAGTTGTCAGATTTGCATCATTTCCATGTGATCTTGTATTCTCTTGCATGAGCTATGTATACGCATTGATATAAAGTGTCATCCTTCTTTATATTGTTTCATTGATGACATATTTGATGTGATCCTTCTTTACTTAGTAGATTAGGAATTATCTTGTGAGAATTGGTGCATGGCTCTAGTCGAGAGATAGAATGTATTAAAATACCATTGGAAAGTATCTAGTTGATACTCAAGAAGGTTTCTCCATGCTTGATCTCTATCATATTGCAGTGGGTGATTTATCATTAGTTCTTCATTAATAGTGGTACCTAGCTTTGTCATCTTGGACCATATTTGTATGGGATTCTACAATAAGGGGGCTTCATGGGTTTTCTCCTTTTCTCCATTTGTGAAAGATTACATTGCATTTGTACATGGGTACCTAATATGACCTAGTAGCCAAGAACCATATTACATTGTTATTTTTTGCACATCCTCCCTAAGTTGCATTTAAGGGGGTGTTGGTGTAATTAAGGCATTTTAACTTTCTTAATTTGTGCACCTAGGTACTAATTAAACTTTACTTAAACTTACTTACGGACCACGTAGGATTTGTTAGGATCATTTCTACTTAGGTGGGGTTATCATGTTATCAAATTCCACTTTATGTGTTGACTCCACCTTTAGTGCAATTATCAATTTATCACCCTCTACCTTTGTTGCACATGTCATAAATAATTTTTTACACATTAGAGGATGATCCAGCTTTGGTGGACATACGATTCCACCTTAGATGGGTGATAATTTATCACTTGATTATCATGTAACAAGACAATGAAACTTGTCATTATCTCGTTCACTCATTTTTACTCACCTTGGCTATATAACCACTAGGTCTCCTATGTTATATTCATTTAAGTTAATTCTAGTTAAGTAAATTAATCAAATTGATGAATTCTATTGCATTCATGGTGAGAATACAATTTATGCTTATCATATTTGTTATCTCTTGTTAGTGTGTAACTTGTCATTGCCTCTAGAACTTGGGTGGCTATATTTGTATCCAAATCTTACAATGATCCTAATGTCATTTATGATGAAAACATGATTTTATTGGAATGAACAAGGTTTTTTACATAGATAGTTTATCATCTAGGCCCTATTTGCACTAGTTTCTATTTTGGTCACCAATGTACTCAATCCCCCAAGATCACTTGCAAAACCAAAATATACCTTTCATAATAGGGCATCAAGAGAAAAATGTTTCCTGATTATGGGTGTAGAGGATTGGATTAATGATAAAATTCACATATAATATGCACAAATGATGTCTTTCTTATATAGACAAGATGAGAGATAAGAATATACAATTTATGACAAGTGTCTTATCAAATGAGACAACTAACATGAAAAATATTAAATGACATGAAACAAGAAGTAAATGAAATAAGATAAGATAAAATATAGCTCCCAATAATAATGCTAGAAATATTCTTAAAATCTAAGTAAACTCAAACATTAATAGGAGCTACAAGTGAACTAGTTTGGCAAAAAACCACATTCATACCAACATCTCCTTTAGTGCAACATAGCAAGTAGAATACAAATACAAATGGTGAAAAAAATAACAATGGTTATGATCATGGGTCCCAACTATTGGGCTATGTTAGTTACAAAAAACCACCAATAGGTGGTGGATGGGGAAATAAGTACCTAACAAGGATGATATCTATATATTAGATTACCTATTGATATAAAATTAAGAGGAGGACCATGTAGGTCACCTCACAATATGTAATCTCCTAAAAAAATAGTGTATTTTAAGATGATAAAATATGATCCAATACCTACAAAAAACTCATCTTATTTCAGGAAGATACAAGAACAAGTAAAAATAATTTAGCACTCTTCGCATTCCTGATAGGAATTGGTAGGAAGTATAGTCCACATGTATAAATATTTGTGTCTTTGAATTTTTTCATGTGTCACCATGTCCATGGTAGATGATGATGATACAAAAATAAAAAAAGATACACACTCAACCAATGATGATTATGACACAAAAAGAGCAAGTGCTAACTAATTTTAAACTGATCCAAAGGTAATGATGATTGGTAGGATTAAGCTACCATCTAGCTTGTAAATCCTATTTCATGGTTTCAAAATCCCCATAAGGCACTTAGGTTGTATTGGAAAAATATTTTGTAATGTTTAGTCTCACTGTAGTATGTAATACATGCATAAGGGGTGATGGGTTCCATTAGCAAAAGGTGGGTTATGAACACAATTATTTAATATTGTTTGCCCCTAATGTGGATGCCTAAAATGAGATAAATTTAGTGACATGTGAAGAGAAAAATGAGTGACCTTTGGGCTTCTCCAAGTGGTAATTTGGAAGAGGAAACAAATGTCTCTCAATATTCTTTTCATTTATTAAATTTAATTTTATATTTATATTTCATGTTTAGGTGCCCAAGTTGGAGTAAAAAATTGGAGCCAAAATCATTGTCCTTTTGCATCTCATTGAGGCAATTCAAGGGCTAGGGATGTTTGGATGCCTTATTTGGTGTGTTGGAGCTATTTTCATTCTATATTAACAACTCCTTCAATGTAGAATTTGAAAGAGAAACAATTGAAATTAGAGTTACTCTCTAGCTCACAAAGAAAGATGATGGAATAGAGGTTGTTCACAGGTAAACATGTGCTTTTATTTTTAATGAATAAAGGATAATAGAAGTATTGTAAACACACTCATTTTTTGATAATGCGCGCTTGGCCACTTTTACTGTGTATTTTTTCTCACAAGATTTTCCATATAAATATAATATCATGTGATGCTCTTATGTTGCTAATTTGTGCCTCATTGTTTCTATCTTAGAGTGACAGTAAGAATTATTAATTGTTAAAATAATTTTTCATAAGGTAATACTTTAATAAGCATGATATGCAAGCTATTTTTGCTCATCATAATGAAAATGGATCTCATTATGGTAATTATGTACACTAAGGGAACTTAATTTAATATTTGCATATGACTATTTTTTACATGTTGTAGTAGATTAAGCCTACTATCTCATCTTGTGATTGATTATTTGGATAGAGATTGAAAATCACATCCTTTGGTATTAGGAATTTTATATTTCTCAATAATTATACTTTAATCATAGTCCTTTTTAGAATTTTTTTGTTCCTCATGCATTCCTAGGGTATTTTACTACTCCATCATGTCTATAACATTTGGGTGATTATAGCATACCTTTGGTTTTCTGCTTGGCCTAGACAGATGTGCATTTCAGAGGGCGATAATAGGAGATAAGGTTGATAGGGACACTAGTGCCCAAATAAAAACTAGTGTTCCTAGATGATGCCATCACATCCTCTAGGTGTGCATGTGTTCTGGTTTGGCACCCAAGTCCACTATGGGTTCCCTAATGCTAAGCAAGTATCTAACAGGGTTTTGGAGCCCTCAAGGGGCATTTTGACCTCAACAGATATGCCTTTCGGGGCTTGAAACTTTTAGGGAACCTTTGAGGTGATCCATATGTGTCTCAAGTGAGTTTGATTGGTTTTAATGACATCAATTTGTATGTCGATGCTTTTTGGAGGTCAATCACACCTAGGGCCCAGGAGAAGGCCTAGTTTTCCTAATGGATTCTTATAACTTCTTGAGGGGGCTTGTGAGACAAAAATATTTATATAGACCATGATTAATGTGTATTGAGACTTCCCTAATTCTTGTTGGACATATAGTGGTTAAGTCTCATATTTATGTGTTGTTGCACATTTATAAGTTGTACTAGTTTTGAGGTTTAGGATATTGAACTAATGTAAGTTGTCGACGTTTATCTTTAATTTTTCAAATTAAAAAATCATGTTTACTTGCATCTTTTCAGCTCACATTATCAGGAGTTCATTAGTGGGGCATTATAGATTTGGATATAAAATCACATCCTAGAATCATTCAAGTTCATATCGAGCTTGAAAATTGTAATATATGAGATAGGGTACTTTAGGAATTTATAAGGTGTTGAAAGAGGATAAGGTGATTTGATTGTTAATTGTTATTTCATTTGATTAAAGTGTGTTGAATTCCTTAACCCTACTTCATATTTACTTGAATTTAATTGATTGTGTATTTCAATTGTGATTAAGGAGAAGATAAGGTGTTCCTTTTACCCTCAAATGCACAAATGGGAGATCCAAGTTGATCAACCCAAGAGAAGGGTTAATGCACAAATGAATCAACTATTTGGAAAGGAGAATAACAAAGGAGATACCTTAAATTCTGTTA
>MU224039.1:511375-525240 GCA_018584345.1 Thuja plicata | reverse complement strand
TATATATATATATATATATATATATGTATGTATGTATATGTATATATATATGGGTATATATATAATATATGTGTATATATGTATATATGTATATATATATATGTATATATGTATATATATGTATGTATGTATATACATGAATATGTATATGTATACACACACACACACACACATATAAGCCTTTTATAAAACAAGAAATAGAAAAGAACATAAAAAATAGTGGGATACAAATTTATATAAAATAATAGAAATAAAGCTAAATTAACTAAATCAAAAGAGAATTTGAAATGAGCATGAAAATGAATAGATAGAAGAAAACCTCCATGTGAGTATAATTTTAAAAAAACATAAATCTAAGGACAAGAAAGTAGTTGGTGATATCTTGGAAGATTGCTAAGAATTGTCAAGCCCTTATTTTGGTCTTTCACATTCTGTGAACAATTAAATTAGAAAATAGGGATTATATATCACTTGTTCTTAGCCTATGTATATCTAAAACTAAGACACCAAAAAGAAAATAATTGGATGTATAACAACTAATAATCTTTTGTCTATAGGGTTAAAAATCTTCATGTGCATATGTTATTTGATGAACAATATTAATAGCCACCAAATATTTTCCAAGGGATATTTACAGAAAATGTGATAAAGAAAATAGTTGAAATATTATCCAATTTAAGAATTATAACATATCCTAATAAGCTAGAGCATTCTGAAGAAACTCCCAAAGTGATATCTTAGTGGGAGTAACTCGATGTTGCTCAATAAGAGGGTAAGTGCAAAAAGTCAAGTCCACTTGTGGTGGAAGTTTTGGGCTTAAAACTCACTTTTGGTGGAAGGAGTTTTCTACAGAACTTTCACTAAATTAAAACCCATTATAGATAAGACATTGTTGATTTCAAATATATAATTTTTTTTAGTTGGATTTATTTTTTTATTTTTCAAATAATGTCTTAATGAAACTAGTCCATAAACCTGAAACAACAATTTTTCTTATTTGTTAATAAAAATTTTTGACATCTCTTGAAAAAATTATATGAAAAAAAACTACAAGCAACTATTTTTACTTTGAGGTGAGGTGCAAACTAAAACCCCTGAGAAGAAGAATAGTGAGTCGAGATTGAAAACAAAAGAGAAGGTTAATCCCGACAATACTCCTATTCTGGTGAATTATGCTGAGTCTCAGTCTAATGAGGGTAATCTTTCCAGGGATACCTCTGAAAATTTAGAGGGTAATAAAACTGAGGGGAAAACAAAAAAGAAAATGAGAAAGCTGGTGGCAGCCATGAAAATGAGACAGAGAAAAGCCAAGAACCTACAAGGTTTATGCAGGTTGTTAAAGAGTGGGCTGATATGGACTATCAGCTGAACTCCTGGCTTCTTGATTAAATAAGAGACATCAATGGTAAGTATGATGATCTCCAGGATAGAGTGAATAAGATTGATATTCTAATTGCAGGACCAATGAATAAAGCTACTTAGAACAATGAAACCCAGGAGGAAGAAGTGGATAAAAGACTGCTGGAGAAGCTTGAACTTAGAATTAATGCAGTAGTTAATTTCTGCCAGCGTATGACTGAAAGTTGCATTTCGATTATTGAAGATACTCTCAATCGTATGATGAAAAATAACTACGAAGGCATGAAGGTGACTGATAGCAAATTAAGGGCACTTCTCTCGGTGCTGGATGGGAAAACTACTCCCATCGCAGTGGATGATGATACTGCTAGCAGTGGATAAAAGATCTCAGAGAGGCTATTGAAAAATATAAAAATGTGATGGCTAAGTCTAATAAGATTATGGAAAAATAGACTTAACTGTGTTTTGTGGCTGGTAATCCTTTTGTCTGGGTTTCGTCTTTTGGCTGGTTGTAAGTGTTGGCGGGGGGGTTTAATGTATCCATCTTTTACCCCCAGCTGTTTTTTTTTGTTGTCCGTTCACTTTTTGTAGTGTTGTTTCCTGCTTATCTTTAGCACCTTTTGTACAGGGTTAGTGTTCCCTTCAAAAACTGTTTTAACCTCAATCAAAACTATTTTTACTTTGAAAAAATAAGAAATAAATTACAAGTTTAGGTTAAATTATTCTTATCATACATGAGGGATTTTTGAAAATGGCAATTACACCCAATTGAAAAATTAGTGAAAAAATATTCAAAAAAATTACAAAAAAAATATCCTCAAAAATATTGGGTGTCTTACAAATCTTATCCCAAAAGGATTTATAAAATAATTTCATTTAGATCAAATTATGGTTGGCATACATGGCCATGGTGGGTCTTGAAAAAGTAACTTCTAACCAATGGTTTTAGAAACACCTATTGAAAATTAATTTGTATCATCTAGGGATTAAAATAAAATAATTTTAAGATTCAATCTTTAAGTGCTTCAAATTTTTAGGTCAATTGGAACAAATTATGAAAAATGAGGAAAACACTTCCACTTTTTGGCTAAAAAGAGGACTAAACTTCTTGCTAGCACCCAAGATTGTAATCACTCTATTGCTTGAATGGAGTTTAGGTGCTTTAGGAAGGTTTTGTTGAGGAGGAAATACAAAAGTTGTGGATTATTCAATATTTTGTCTAGTCTCAGGATTATACGTGTGAACAACCAGGCATGATAAGAAGATTATTTAGATTTAGTGAACCTTGTAAAGAGATACAGAGAGTTTCTTTCAAACAAAATACCACAAATACACTAAAGTTTCTCTACAGAAAGACTAGCCAACATTATGTAATGGTTGGTTTCTTATGATTCTTAGGGGCAATAGAGACAACAAGAACATTTTAGACTTCTCGTCATGCACTTGAAAGAAGAATCTATTTGTGGGGTGTTTTTAATAGAATTTTAAGTAGAAGGGGATGCCTTTAGGAAATCATCTAGGGCATCATCCAACATATCAAACTCATCTTTTGTGAATTCCTTATAAAATGCATCAAAACCTTGAAGAAAGAGATCCAACATAAGGACTTCACATCAAGTTCACCAAAGTATAGAGGAGGGGATTTCATACTCTTGATATGATGAGGTCTTAAGGATAAAATGGCCCTCAACTACCACACTAAGTTGGCACTGTGGTTGTCTGGGAATATGATAATAAAATGAAATGCTAAACTATGCTAAACTTACAATGCAAACTAAGCATATAGAATAACTAGGAAATACAGTAAGATTAAAATAATTATACTATACGAAAAAGAAAGCATAAAAAATTGAGATGAAAATATCTAAATCTAGAAGTCTTAGCCTCAGAAGTATGCACAACGCAAGGATATGTACTCATTGCACTTTCATCTTTATGAATAATATCCAAAAAAGTTCCACTGACTCGGTAAGAGAGATTCCTTCATCACTTAGACATTTGTGTCACCTACAAGCACTAAGATGGGAAAAATATTGAGAACTATATAGGCATTTTCCTCAATCAAACTCCAGTTTTGGTGTTATCTAGATAGATAGATTGGATAAAAGATATGTAATAGAAATAATGCTCATTGTGGAGGATAATGCCTATTACTAGATATCAAATGATAATGATAAGATAAAAATATAAGTAGATATGCATGATAAATGCATGAGATAAAAAGAGATCTAGAGAAAGAGAGTATTACACAACTACAGTTTCTCTCTAGAGACAACGAATGAGATTGTGGATTGAGAGAAGTCTTGGATTTTGTTATGAGAGTCAAGAGTATAGTGAGATTTTGGCAAATATTTTCTCTCGGAGAGAGAGAGAGAGAGAGAGAGAGAGAGAGAGAGAGAGAGAGAGAGAGAGAGAGAGAGAGAGAGAGAGAGAGAGAGAGAGAGAGAGAGAAATTCAAAATGACCTAAGATAATAAAAAAATGTGGAGGATTGAGAGTTTTGTTGCTAGGAACAAGTGGGAAGGACCATTTAAGATGCGCTTTCTCCAAGAAACATGCATTAGAAAGGTTCCATTACAAAATGTTCCCATTTAAATCTTGAAATATATTGGTACATTTGCATTTAATGCAAACATTTGTGTGCCATGCTTTTATCTAACCAATTTCATCCCAAATTTAAATTGTACACTGCTAATGCCTCATCTTTACAATCAATGAAGTTCGAATTGTTAAAACTCAATCAGGAATTCCATTATAAATATATCAAGTGTAATGTACATGTGTGAATTTGTAAAAGGGTGTAATTTGTGACACTAAATTTTACCCCTACATTAGTGAGATGATTGTCTAAAAGATTATCTATAGTATATTAGCTAGAAAGATGAGAAACATTAATTGCACGAATGCATTAAATGCATCAATTACCTTAAAAATGATATTGTAGAAGTTGTAGAAGTCAACCAAGTGAACACAAGTGGTTTTTCCGATTCTCATGAAAAAAATACAACATCCATTGTGAAATCTTAGGTGCTAAAAAATCAAAATGTGTTAGCACCAAATTCAAAAATATTAAAATTATGGACAAACATCAGTTATATACTTGTGGAATGGAAAAAGAGTTATTTTCACCATTCATGTCAAGGATTTTTACATGTATTTCTATAGGTTTACAATGAAAATATTATTTTCACATGTATTTCTATAGAGTTACAATGAAAATACCTTAGTGATGAAAATTTCAATTGTCTCACATCATGGAGCCATGCACTTTCATGAAGCAAGATGAGCAACTAGATGAGGTCCGCTTCCTATTTCTTGTTTTGAGTGCATATGTTTCCAATTTTTTAGTAGAAAAAAGTACAAAACATGTTTCTTAGGCCTGTGTAGGAATCTAATTCCCCTATCCATCCTAGGATTATTTTCACTAGAATTATTGAGATGCATAGGTATCCCATGGGGGTTCTGGTATCCAAAGCTTGCACAAGCATTTTGAGGGCCAAAACTTGCAAAAAATAAAAAGTGAAAAAAAAGAGAAATGTGTTTAGAGTATAATGAGATAGATTAGATTAAATATTTGAATGACAAATGTATGTATTTGCATGTCCTTCCTAAGGTTCTCAAGCATACAATGGGAAATCTACTTATTATGCTATATGGGCATGTAAAAGATCTACCAGCACATTATTGTAGACACCTATGATGAGTGGGTCTATGGTGGATCTACCAAATTCTTGATTTCTAATATAGCATGCCCATGCTAATTGTACTCATGGAGAGATGTTTGATGCAAACACCATGTCATTTTAACTCTTGATATGGGAGATGATCATGACATTGTTGCATGTCTACTAGATTCTTCATATTCTTATCTAAGGGAAATAGACCACTCTTAACAAGTCATTGTCAATGTGGGATCTTATACATAGACAAGATTGATGCACTAGTAGAGTAGTATATTCTATCGAGTGTGTTTACCTGAGATGGCTATAAAAGGGGCAGGTCAAAGTTCCCCTCATTTAATACATAATGATCATGACAATGGAACTTTGGATCACCATAGGTGGGTGAGGCTCGCACCTTTCAATAGGATTCATCCCATTCCTTAGATAAATGTCTAGGAGACAAAATATTTTCCTAGGGTCAAAGCATGCTTGCATAGCTATACCAAGACCTTGGAGGATATTTACATCATAAGTATCAGAGTTTCACCACCCATTCAATGCTATAACTATGGATGTTTGACCACATCAAGTGTACAATGACAATGTGATTCTCATGCTCCATACAATTGAGATGTTGAGATCCTACATATATCCACTATGTTATAGAGAGTGGAGATTTAGAGACCTCATATTCTGGAGTTTGATCACCTGTCGACATAGGATTCGTAACATGATCTAAATATTGTATTGGGGCATGGAATGGCCCATATGTAGGTTCTAGCTTCCACACATGCAACACGATCACCTTACTGTAGGATTTCATGAGTATATAGTTGTGTTGGGGTTCCAACAAAAAGTTGAGTCCCTAAAAAGTGCCTAAAGTGGACGTATTTTTCATTCTTTTAAAAAATTGTCACAATTTATCTAAAAATTTGGGATAGTTAAAGATTGAATCTTGAAAGAGTTCAATAATATGAAATCTAGTACTCCAATTCTACTTTTTAAATATGTAATTTAATTCAATGCACACATGGTACAAATTGATTTTAAGTAGGTATTTATAAAAACCACTTTTAAAAAATGTCAATCCATGTTTTTGAACAATATTAGCTTTTGACTGGAGCTTTGAACCAGTGGAGTCACAGTAGAGGACCCCATCCCCGTGGTGATATTGTCCAACACTTCTGGTCACCAACACTCAAGCCAAATTTTGATGTGGTATTTGGTCATCCATCAACCCTAACCCTTGTGGGAGACCTCAATGTATATCCACTACCAATTACAGCTCACCATCCCGAACACCATGTAGTCTCCTTATTTACCTTGCATATGCGCTGCCACCTTAACAAATCTCCTAAACAATCACCAACTCCACCTATGCTCCCTTACCACCTCCAAACCCCTCCCAAACACCACACCAATCATCACCATTCCTAGCCCCAACTACCTCATTTACTGCCGCCTCCACACCTAACTCCTTCCGGTCAAACACCCTTACCCCTTGCCACCTCGCCACCACGTACTCCAATCACCATTCTCCCATTCTTCTGCTCCGACAGAGCTCCACCCTCCTCTCGTACTTCGTACGCCACTACTCCCCCCGACACCAACTTCCAGTCATTCTTCCCGTGCCTCCTCCGTCCGCCAACCGTCATCTCGTGCTCCGTCCTCCACGTACCTACACACTGCCTCACCTCCCGCACACCAATCGAAATCCTCCTTGTCACTCCGTGCTTGCGCTACACACCGCTTGCTCGACCAGGTTCAGTCAACTCCTGCTATTTCTCGTGCACCAAGCTCCCGTAATCATGCCATCATCTCTATTCTTTGCTTCTCCGTGGACTTGAACATGGGACTCCCCCATAGACAAGGGTTCGCAATAACCGTTGCGTTGTGAGATCATGCTTACGATCGCTTTTTTTTATCTAAATAAAAAAATTGTAAATACTTATTAAAAAAGATGTATAATCATTACTATATTTTTTTTATTTTTCTAATATTATTTTTTTAATTATTTTTTATTGTCTCTAATGTCTTTTTTGAAAACCTCTTATGTATGACCACCTTATTTTGACATAAACTTATCATCTTTTAAAATAAGATATTTTCATCTTCAAAAGAATTTTGTGTAGATTGATGTCATAGAATTTATTTTGAAAAAAGTCTAAACAACAAAAAGTTATCAAAAGATTAAAAAATAAAAACTTGATATTTGAAGTTTATGGACTAGTTTCATTCAAAATCATTTTAAAAATAGAAAATTTACTCAAATCCTTAAAAGAATTTGTTTTTGAAACTTGCACACTTTAATCTATAATGGGTTTTAATTTCATAAAAGAAATTGGTAAGAAAGGGCATTAGACATATGCATAAAGTCCATATTTCCTATAGACATTAGCATAGCATTATACATGTAGGTCAAGGCTAAAGGCTAAGGGTTGGTCTCACCATGCCCTTCCCAACCCCAAACTCAAAGAAAATGGTGGGTTGAAATTTTTAAATTTAAACATCAGGTATTTGTTATAGAATGTATACTACTCATTACATAAATGTAATAAATTGTTATGTGAAAATGAGTTCATGGGAGTTTTTTTTTTTTAAGCTTTTA
The DNA here is from genome assembly GCA_018584345.1 of Thuja plicata. NCBI lineage: Eukaryota > Viridiplantae > Streptophyta > Pinopsida > Cupressales > Cupressaceae > Thuja > Thuja plicata. The sequence continues at coordinate 517,612 of MU224039.1, read as the reverse complement.
AAAAGGGTACCCATTTTAAAAATAATGAGTACCTATTATTTTTAAAATAAATACTTTGTCAAAATGGGTACTTATTTATTTTTAAATTAATTTATTTAAATAATGAAACTCATTTTACTAAAAGCAGTTACACGATATTTTAAAATATATATATATACTTCCTATTTTTTTTTAAATTGGGAACCCATTATGCTTTTAACCTTAGGCTCTCGAGACATAATGAATGTTTATTTTCTAAATAATAGGTACCCATTTCAAGCGACAATTTTCCAAAGAATAAAACTTCCCTTAATTGGGACTCAACTTCGTGCACTTGCTCATCGTACCACAAGTGACACTACATGCCCCAATTCAGGTAGGTATAAATACTACTAGTACCAATCTCTACCTAGTTTACTAGGAGTGTCACCCGACCACAAGATTTCCCATGCTTAACAATTACAAAGGTGTCCTTTAAGGAGGAAAGTGATGATGAAAACCTACCACCCCTACTAGACATCTATGACATCAATGTCATAGATGGGTTTGTAGCCTAGTGGCAAGCAATGGGGCCAACTTCCATTTTTGTAGTAGATTCTCATGATGGATACCTAGGACCACTAGGTGTAGGTCTCATGGATACTTAGGAGGGGCAAAAATAACTAGGAAACGATGGAGGATATGCTCTTGAGTAGCAGTTTTCATCATCTTCCATCCCACCATCATAATTACAAACTTTTGTACATCCAATGATTCCACTATCACAAAGGTACCTCTACACACTAGGATGTCACTTGTCATGCTAGTAGAGACGGTAGGGGACTCACGTAGTAGGGTCTCCCTGCTATATACTAATTTCCATACTAGTGATAAAGGTATGATTGTACTTTAGGATTATGGTATAGATACTTTTTCTTATGTAAAAATGATTATAGGATTGAGATCTACAGATATCAATCTCTTTTACATTTTTGCAATACATGTAGTAGAGTGTCTTTTCTTTATTTTCCAAGAACTTGTGATATCTTTGTGTTCCAGCCCACCTTGGAGAACCACCCCACTCTTCTACTTAGACATCAAATGAAGTCACCTTTCTAATCAACGAAGCAATTCTATCAATACAGATAAGGACTCAAGTCTCAAAAGTCAAGAATATCTATAAGATATGCTCAATTGGTATCAACCAAGAGCACAAGTCCCTTAAGATCTTATCAAATAGGCACATGTGATCCAACTACACTCTAGGATGTGGTATCAACACCATAAATATGCATACCATATTCAACCCAACACAACATAAGGCAGATTAAAAACAGGGAAGAAGAAAGGGCTAAATCGAAAGCCACAAAAGACTCAAAAAAGTCTTAGCTCCCTTCATAAAAGAAGGAGCACTCAAATGGTCCCAGACCAAGAGTATGGATCTCTCAAGATCTTGTCAAATAAGCACAATTCATATTGCTAGGAATGTGGCCTCCACACCAACATTCACAAAATTACAATTACAACTCAATATGCAAAAATAAGTCATAAAACTAAAAACAAGATCATATACATGGGGATACACTCATGTGGCCCAAATACCAAGGAAATGGTCTTGAATTTTCTCAAAAATAAAATTCTATATAATAAATCTATTACTCCACAAAATAAAACCACATCAAATTTCCAAAATTCCAACTTTCATAAAAACATACCATGGACCAAAACGAATCCAAACCCAAAACTACCAGTGAAGGCCATGTAAAAAGCTCTAAAATTCAGTTTTCAAAAATAAAAGATCTAATGATAGTCTTTGGCTGTAAATATGCCCAACACCACAAAAATGCATTAAAATGTAAATTTTATCTATTTCTAAAATTGTAGGCAGCATAACACTCATTTCACATTCCAATTCAAAATTTCAAATCAAATAAACTCGATTGGGTATAAAATCAATCCATGCACATGGGGAAATACTAATACTCATCCCACAAACTAATAGTAACAAACATAAATCTAAACAACAAATAAACAAATGAGGTATGAGAGTTCCTACCTCACCAATAGTGAAAACCACCAAAACAAAGAAATAAAATAGGAAACTAAACAAATTCAACTGAAATGCTCGGCAAAGCGGAGAAACCTTGGCACAGTTTCAATGAGTCGGTGTCCAAACAAATCCATCAGAGCAATCACTCCCAATGGAAAAAACAATAAATTCTCACAAGAGGGTTTTGAGAATTTTGAGATCTACAAATTGCAAGTCTCCAAAATTAATTATATTTCTCCATTATAAGGTCACTTTTTACTCAAAAGTGAAAAAACTAGATAAAAGCAACTTAAGTCAAAAATTAAAATTGATAAAATAATCCAACACAATATGGATCAAATCACATGAACTCCATTTATTTGGAATGTACTATGGCAAAATAAGTCAGTAAACAATAAAATAACCAAGAACTTAGCAATAATGTCTAACTTAACTACAACACTCTAGTGACTCTACAATGCACTAATAGATGTTGGTCTAACACATATATGCATGAACAATCCAGATTTTACCACATGGTAACCAGAGCTATAATATAGTGAATTTGGATACATTGTCTGGATATAAGGACAATACTGGCTAAAATCATGAATGACATATGTAACTATCTCTTGTACCCCTATCGGGGATAAGACACGCTTAGACTTGTGGAATTAGGTGGAGTCAATGTCTGGTAACTATTCACTAAAACATGTTCACATCAAGTGTACCTACTCACAGTATAAATAGTCTAAGAACATATATATAATAATCTAAAGTGTGCCTAATGAAAGGATGTTTTAGTGGTATAATCATTCATATGCATTTGAATGTTATGAAGCCATTTCTTTCATATCTAATCCTCAATATGTATCATAAATAAATATTGTATTTAAATTAAAGCAGTAAATAGGGTAAAAACACAATAATCTATCACCCTTTTACAAAGGAAAAGGACGACAACACCAAAATTGTAAAACTTCAAGGGCATAAAATTCACATTTCTGTTGAGAATTTGAAGATGATATAAACTAATGAAATGTGTGAAATAGGCTGAAACATATGCCTATAAATTTTTTTAAAAAATTTGAACCAAAATTAATATGTTTTTTGAGATTTTAAGGTCTATCTTTCATTTCGTGAAAAATACTGTAAATCAGGGAGTTTACCAAATCATTATAAGTAAAACATTAGTTTTTTCTCCAATTTCAGAATATGTTTTAGATGACATGTATAGCTAGTTCCCAAAAAAAAAAAAGTGTTTTTGATGTATACTTTTCCCGTTATAAGTATTAAAAGTCAAACTTAGTTGAAATCAACCATTTTTGTCTCCCGCCATTTTTCCCCTATCAAAACTATACCAAAAACCAAATAAATTACATATTATTGAAGAGGACTCTCCTCTCTAGTGTTATCTATGATTTTAAAAATTTTCTGAATTGATTTAGTATTTTTTTATATTATCTGAATCAACAACTTCCAAAAGCTTTAATAACCTACATGCAGCTTTTAACAAATTTGTTCAATGTTATGTAGTCAAAACAATATAAAAATTATATGTCAAGAATCGTAGTTCTGAGATCTACAAAAGGGTACTTTTAGTTTTTTGACATTGTTAATTTTAAATAGAGAAAAAATCAGCAGAAGTGACCACTTGCTGATTTGGTGTGTTTTTGGAGGTTTGGTTGCCAACAAGGCATGCCACATAGGATGACTCGGCCAAGTATAACTCAACTGAGTAGTACTCAGCCAAGGGTAACTCGGCCGAGTCTAACCAAGTGGTCGGCCACCCACGAGCGGTCGCTTGGGCGACCAACCCTTTCATTTTCAAAGGTATATATAAAAGTTGTTTTAAAAAAAATATATATCAATTGCGAATTTAAATACATCTTTCAGAATATATAAAGTTTTTTGAGGAAGCGAAGAAGGCATTTTGTGACTGCAAGAAGCAAAGAAGGCATTTTTAATAAAGAAGGATTCTGAAAGCAAAATAAATTTTTTTCTTCTATTTGAGCAATGGGAAATAAAAGGACTAGAACAAGGAAATATGATCGTAACAGGAATGACCAAATGAAAGGTCATACGAAACTTACCGAAGAGCAACTGGTCAATGTTGAAGAAGAACCTATCGATGTTGAAGAAGGTGCAACTCAACTAGGGGAGGATATTGGTAGTAGTCGATGTATGTGTATTTATCCTACAATGCAAAATTTGATGGATATGAATGAGGATTCACTTTTCAGTCAAATTGCACCAGAGCACCTAATATCTGACAGCACTATTAAATCTCATGTCAACAACATTTGGAAAGAATATTTTGAGGATAAGTCTTTGGTGGGAAAAGCACAATTGTTTGCAAAGTTATTCTGGAAAAGAGAAATGACTCCATTTTTGGAGTTGTTAGGTGTTGATAATAGGAAAATTGGACAAGGAGGTCAAGTAAAATAAACAATAATTGAAAATTTACAAGATGCATTGAACTTTGTTAACAGGACAGATCATGGAGGATCTGATTCAAATACTGCTAGAAGAGCGTTGATGACTATGATTACTAGTAAGAGATTGACACGCAGAAATCAAGTTTCGACAGTTTCTGATTTACTCAACGTATCTCGAAGAACTATTCAGATATATATTAGGAAGAGAAATATGTTGGATATGAACATTGAAAAGAATTGGGTACAGATTTGTAGAGTTCCTCGAATAGACAAAATTTCTGAACATGTAAGAAGTCAAGTCATTGAATTTTGGACCAACCACTCTCATGTCTCTTCCAATAGAAGGGACACTATACAGATTAAAGATGACGAGACTGGTATGAATATTTAACATCCAAAATATTTTTTCAATACTACACAAAGTGAACTATTTGAAACATTCAACCAAGGATTTTCAAATGTGAAAATAGGTCAGAGAATGTTTGAGATGTTGCATCCTTGCTTCGTGTGCATAAATAAGGTTTGTGAAACATGTTGTTGTCGAAATCATGTTGAGTTTCACTTATATTTGCAATCATATAAAAAGGTTATGGCAGTACTTAATTTAGATATGGTTCCTAGAAGTACAACAGAATTTGTGAAATCCATTTTATGTGATAAGTTAGAAGGCTTTGATGAATTCAATGTCCAATGTATAAAAAATGAATGCAATGATTGTAGAAATTTACATAAATTTCCTTTACAATTTGATAATATTGATGTTACAACATCAATCCAGTGGAAGAGATTTGAATATGAGAAATACGAAACCAAGACAGGACTAGAATAAAAAAAAATTTGCATTGAAGGAGAGTGAATTATCATACCTTTAGTTCATGGACAGATTTTGATCTATGATTTATCCACATATCCAACATTGTCATGGTGCACGATGGCAAGCTAAACAGTTTCGTTATTCCAAAAATTGTTTTCCATTTGGTTGCATTCTTTCAGTTGTGGATTTTGCGGAGAACTATACATTCTCTCCTCAAAAAGAGCTTCAAAGTCAATATTATCATTCTGATCAAGTTGCAATATTTTTCCATGTGACCTATAGACATGCACAATTCAATTTGGATGATATTGAAAGTATAGATCAAAATGAACGCATTATCATCAAGGAGGTTCATTTCTATATCAGCGATGATAAGGTTCACGATAGGAGTTATGTGGCTCATTGTTTTGGCATGTTTTTCTAGAATCTTGTGAGTTGCGGCATAAATGCTTCACAACACTGGATCTGGTCTGATGGGTGTGCGGGTAAGTAAACTTGAATTAAATTTTCTTTTAAATAGTACATTTCAATTATATCTAAGATCTAGAGATAATATTTTTTGTCACATGATTGTGNNNGTCAATTTAAATCTGCAAAAGCCTTTAATTGGTTAGCTATGCAACATGCTAGACACAATGTTAAGTTTCTTTGGAACTTCTTTGAAAGTGGACATGGAAAAGGGGAGCATGATGGAGCAGGAGCATATGTGAAGTGTGCACTCTGACAACATGAACTTCAAGGTATACATATATATGTATGTCATTTTCATATTATTATTCAATTTGTTTACATAACTTAGTGAACTTTAATCTTCATTTGATATAGTTTTCAAATAAACTAATTTTATATTTGTATATATATGTATGTCCTTTTTAAATTGTTAAATATATCCAGGTAACATGATAGAGAATGCAAACAAAATTGTTGAATGGTGTCGAAATCATTTTGCTACTCGAGACACAAAACACAACAAACATTACTTTTGGGAAGTGATAGGT
>MU224039.1:487972-501300 GCA_018584345.1 Thuja plicata | reverse complement strand
TTAGAAGGAAGTTAGTTTGGAATGTGATCTCTGGGATTGATTGATAGATATGGAATGATAGAAAGGAAATTTTTTCTTTTTTGATAGATATGATTTGATAGAAAGGATGAGTGTCCCAAGTTGCTGCCCATGTTTCCAATATTTGTCATCATTGCATCTTTTTTTATTTTTTGAAATTCTGAAGAGCGTCCAATGCATCCAAATCACATACCACCTAGATACCACCATGACATCTTGATAGCAAAAGGAGTAGAGAGATTGAATAGAAAGAGAACCTAGTTCACTGAAATATTGACCATCTGGGTTCAACTATGTTCCCTGTTTGAAAAGAAAGAGAGCCAAAAGCACCCAAATATTGACCATCTGGATACTGCTTTGTCCTCTAAAGAAACTACAACAAGGATACCAAGATAGAACTCCTATGCACCCAGATTCCATCTGGATAACATTGCGAGCTCTTGATTCCAAAAGGGAAAGCCAAAGCAAACAAGATAGAACTCCTACACCCCTAGAGTCCATCTGGATAGCATCGTGAGCTCTTGATTGCAACATAAAGGGAAAGACCATAGAAACCAAGATAGAACTCCAACACACTCAGAGTCCATCTGAATAGCGCTACGAGCTCTTGATTCTATAAACCAAACAAGAAAATAAAAGAGAAGGAATGTCCAATTCTTTCCCAGGGTTAAGCTCAGATTGTGGAAATGTGCGGTTGCCAGATAAGTGATAGCGCCTACCGCATTTATACTAAATCATCATGGCCCTAAAATCAAAGTGAACATTCAATAGACAGCAATCAAAGAAAATAAGTCATGATCTATCATAGCTACTCTCCTCACATGGTGGATCCTAGAGTAGCATAAGAACATAACCACAAAATATAGAATGACATCTGACCGACTGACTGACCTAGTCAACATTTTTTTTTTTTATGGTTCCTCGATGCAGTTGGATTCTCTTGATTGGCTCAACTCTTTGCATAGACTTGATTGGCTTGATTGCTTGAGTGTGTCTGGTTTCAGTAATAGATTACTCATATAAGACTAACCTGTCTGGTTTGAGCGTATCCATCACTATGTAAGAAGATTGATATGATTTGATGGATTGATTGTGATCATGTTGGCAGTTGATCAAGCTATGTCAGATGGGCCCCATGCTGGTTCGCAAAGCTCATGATTGTGACATTTGATATATTGGCTTGGTCACCAGTTGCTTGCTGATAAGTTTGAAAGATTGATAAGGCTGTGTTAGATGAGCCCAATGCTGATTCACAAAGCTCATGATTGTGACATTGATTGACTAGGCGTGATCTCCCTTTTCTCACTTGATAACCGAGTTATTTTTATTGCTTGGGATTTTGCAATTTTTTTATTGTTTTTTATGAAGATTGATTTTCTCAGGATTTTTTATCTTTATAGGATTTTTGATGTGTTTTTTATTTTTAGGATTTTTTCAGGACATTTAGAATCGCCCCCTAGTCTGGTGGACAAGTGCTGACCATGGATAAGTGCTTGGTTCTTAGAGGGGAGTGTGCTTCTGGATATAACTTGGGTAGTTAGTCTTGCATTTGAAGTGTGCTCAAGCTTTTGATCTTGGAGTTCATTGATGGTGAAGCTAGATTTGAACACTTGGTGCCTGTTTTCCAAGTTTTCACCAAGGTACCTACTCAATAGTGCCTATTTTCCAGGTTTTCATTGAGAGAGAGAGAGATTTTGTTTCTCTTTACTTTTTTTATTTTAAAAAAAAAAAAAATTTGTTGTCGCCAAGGCGCCTGTTTGCTAGGTTTTCACCAAGGTAACTTTTATATTTTTTTGATTTTTTGGTATTTTTTGGATATGTAGATAGGTGTCTTCACCATAGAGACCTCAAGGGTAGAACCTCTTGAGATGCATTTTGTTGATGTATCTGGGGAGCCGATCTCCTTCTGGTGTCACCAGTATGAATGGCCCACTCTGAGTAGAGCTGACAATGACAAATGGTCCTAGCCAGTTAGGCTCAAACTTTCTGGGTTTGACTCGCTCTACTTGGTTCTTTTGATTTTCCATGAGGACAAGGTCTCCTACCTCAAATTTTTGTGACCTCACCTTCTTATGATTGTTCCTTCTAAGGTGATTCTTATAGCCTTGTAAGTGGTTGAAGGCATGTTGTCTTCTTTCATCTAGTAACCCTAGTTCACTGAGCCTTGCTACTCTGTAGTCTTCGTCTGTAATTAGGTTCTTCAAAGATATCCTTAGGGATGGGATTTCCACTTTGAGGGGTAATACTGCCTCTGATCCATAGAATAGGTAGAAAGGAGTGGCTCCTACAGGTGTTCTCACACTAGTTTTGTATTCTCATAATGCGGGACTAAGCTGTAAATGCCAGTCTTGCCCTAATTTGTTCACTGTTTTCTTCAAGATTTTAAAGATTGTTTTGTTTGTAGCTTCGCCTTGGCCGTTCCCTTGAGGATAATAAAATGAGGAGAACCCTTGTTTGATATGGAACTGTTCGCATAGCTCTTCAACATCCTTGTTCTAGAAAGGTGTACCATGATCTGTTAGGATAGCTTGAGGGATCATGTATCGACACATAATGTGGTTAAGTATGAACATTTCTATTTTCTTTCCAGTTATGTAAGTGAGGGGAATTGCTTCCACCCACTTGGTGAAGTACTCTATTGCTACTATGATCTATTTATGTCCATTTGTTGAAGAAGGTGTTATTTTTCCCACTAGGTCAAATCCCCACATGGAAAATGGTAATGGTGATGTGATAGGATTTAGTTCTTAGGTTGGTGCATGGATGAGGTCTCCATGAAACTGACACTGTCTACACCTTTGTACATGTTTGTGTGCATCTGTCTCTATTATGGGCCAATAGTATCCCATGCAGATGATCTTCTTAGCTAAGTTGTTTCTACCTCCGTGGGTTCCACAAATTCCTTCATGTACCTCGTACAGAGCTCTCTAGGATTTCATGGAAGTGAGACATCATAGTAGCGTTCTGTCTAGACTTCATCTATATAAATTAGTTGAGAGGATGGTATACCTAGAGGCTTGGCGGATGAGGGACTTCCTCTGGTTCCTAGATAAGTTGGGAGGTAAGACATTATTTTGGAGGTAGTTATAGACATCTTGGTACCATGGGTTTTCAAGACCAACAAGGATGCAGGCTGATTCTGTGATGGATGCTTGATGTGATGGCACCAAGAGTTTCTCTACTAGAAACTAGAATCCTTTTTCATTGCCTGACATATCAATCAATGATGCTGTGGTAGCCATCGCATCTGCATCTTTGTCCTATGCTCGTGGGACTTTCTCGAAGAAGATGTAATGGAACTTGGTGCATAGTGTTTCCATCTATGCTCTATATGGTATGAGCTTCTCATCTTTGGTCGTATAATCATTGTTGAATTGACTGATGACCAACTGCGAGTCTCCAAAGACCTTAAGGTTCTTGATTCTCCATTGAATTTCTATCTTTAGACCGATGACCAGTGCGTCATATTCTGCTATGTTGTTTGTGCATGGGAAGTTGAGTTTGAAAGACTTTGGAATTGTATCATGATCTGGAGTGATAAGCACTATCCCTACCCCCGCACCATGGTTCATGCATGACCCATCAAAATAGAGTATCCATACCTCGATCGCTGGTTGTAGTGTCATAATAGATTCATCAGGAAAGTGAAAAAAAATAGGTTGATGGTCCTGAATGGGTGCCTCTGGTAGTTGATCCATGATCACTTGCCCTTTGATGGCCTTTTTGTCTACGTACTCAATGTCAAACTCACTTAATATCATTACCCACTTTGCAAGTCATCCGGTGAGCGCTGGTTTTCTTAGGAGGTACTTTAAAGGATCAATATGTGTGATCAACTTTGTTTGGTGACTCAACATATAATGTCTCAGCTTCTGGAAAGTGAAGACAACTACAAGGCAAGACTTTTCAATTAGCATATAGTTGAGCTCATATCCAACCAATGTTCTACTTAGATAGTAGATGGCCCTTTCTTTACATGTGTCATCATGTTGTGCCAAGAGTACACCTAATGTTGACTTCGTTGCTGAGATATATAGAAGCAATGGTCTACCTTGGACTAGTGGCACCAATATAGGAGACTTGAGGAGGTAGTCCTTGAATATTTGGAATGCTTGTTCGCATTGCTTGGTCCATATGAATTTGACATCTTTGTGCAGTAGATGTTGGAATGGGTGGCACTTGTCTGGTAGCTAAGCTATGAAGCGCCTGATTGATTGGAGCCTTCCTTGTAACCCTCTTAGTTGCCTTAGGTTTGATGGTGGAGGCATGTCCAATATTGCTTTGACTTTCTCTGGGTCTACTTCGATGCCTCTATGTGACACTATGAACCCCAGTAGCTTTCCTACTGTGACACTGAATGCACATTTCTTTGGGTTTAGACGGACCTTGAATTCTTGCATTCTATCAAAGATTGATCCCAAAACTTGTAGATGATCCTTGTGAAGCATTGACTTGGCTAGTATGTCATCCACATAGTCTTCCATTTTTTTGTGGATGAGATCATGAAATATAGTTGTCATAGCCCTTTGATATGTCACACCAGCATTTTTGAAACCAAACAACATGACGTTCCAACAGTAAGTGCCCCAAGGACATGTGAAAGTTGTTTTATGTTGGTCTTCTGGTGTGATCCTTATCTGATTATACCCTAAAAAGCCATCCATGAGTGATAAAATTTGATGTCCAGCGGTTAGATCTACTATCAAATCAATGTTGGGTAAGGGAAAGTCATCCTTGGGAAAAGCTATGTTGAGATCTCTGAAGTCTGTGCAAATATGTATCTGACCACTGTGCTTTGTAACTAGCACCAAGTTAGATATCTAGTCTGCGTATGGTATTGGTCTTATGAACTTGGCATTTAGGAGCTTTTTCAACTCTGCCTTGACTAGCAATACAACATGGGGATGCATCTTTCTCAGCTTTTGCTTGACAGGTTTGGCATTGGGTAGCAACGGGAGATGGTGTAGTACTAGCTCTAGATCTAACCCTAGCATATCCAAGTAGGACCATGTGAAATTGATCATCCTCACTTTAAAGAAGCTGATAAACTATTCTCTCTCCTCAGGGGTGAGTTTTTTTTCCAAGTATATTTTATTTGGGTTCTTTTCATCTCCCAAACTGACTTCCTCTATTTCTTTTGCTAGTAATGCCAATTTTTCCTCTGTCAAGGGGAGGAGATCCTTCTTTCCATCTTCTAGCACCTCAATTAGGTTTTTGCTAGAAGATATGTCTTGTTTTATCTTTTTATCATTTTTTTGTTCTTTTTTCTCTTGTGGACTAGAAAGAGGAGCTGCCTCCCCAAAATATGTCTCTCTGTCGAGGTCAATGGTGAAGCCTGCCTTGTGGTCTCCTGATGGCATGCCTTCCCTAAGTCCCATGAAATCAGAAATAGCCTCATCATTCTCGAAGACATCTAAATCAGGCGGTCCTTGTTGATCCCACTCTATTAGCTCTAGGTGTACAAGACATATACTTTCATGGTTGTTTGACTCTAGTTGATTGAAAGGGACTACAAATATGGTTCCTACAAAACCAGACAATGACATGGACACACCACTAGAGGAATGATAAATGACATGCTTATCTATGCAGGGTTGTTCGGTAATGGATAGTTGGTCAAATAAGTCTTCTAGGTTTATGATAGTGTCTGATTGAGGGGAATAATGTGGGATCGATGGTTTAGAGTCATAAAGGGACCTCCACTCATACTCGTGGGAGTCAGTCTCGATAGAATGCTCATCAGATGTCTCACTTCCTTCATTATCATTGATTGCTATGTGGAGGTCTATTCGGGTTTGTGTGGTTCCCTCTTTGGCGGGCAACAACTGTGCTAGTATATTTCTTATCAAGACATGTTCTGTGTTGTGCCCCCGGTGCATCTCTGCTATTTGTTCATGATCAAGTTGGATGTCTTGGATTATAGGACCAGCTCTTTGTTTCCCATAGCCTAACCCTCTCTTATTTCTCTGGGTTGGTGGGAGAGACAATTACATTATGCCTTGTTGTCTTGCCCCCAGGCCAGTTGTACCATCATACCCCAATCTTTGTAACATTGTATAACCATTACTATAGTTTGACAAGGGTAGGGTTTGTCTGATTGTCTCTTGTGGGTCTTGGTATAACCATGTACTAATATCTTGTTCAAATGGTTTTTCTTCTGCTATGTCTCCCCATCTAACGAAGGTTGTGGGCGGACATCTGAATAGAATATGATGTAGAGTTTCTGTTATAATAATAGGTTGTGGCATGCCATAAGTTCTCAGGCTCTGAGGCATGTGCGTGATGGTGAAATCCTCTTCATATATGTAATCACCACAACCTTTGTCGGTGATGGATATTTTGCCCACTTTCCGTGTGACATCCTTAGGATTTGAATCTGAAGAGAAGGGGATACTCGCGTCCATGTTAATGGCTATCTTTCCTATTGTCCATGTGACATCCTTATGGTTTGAATTTGAAGAGGATGGGATGCTGGCATCTTGGTTTGAGGGTACCTGGTTATCAGTGCTGATTTGGACCGCATTACAGTATTAGAAAGGATTGGGATCTCCCTCTATGATGATTTCCTCTCCCTAGTGTGGGAACTTGATGCATTGATGGTACATCAAAGGTACAACTTGCATTTCATGTATCCAGGGTCTCCCTAGTAGCATGTTGTATCACAACTCAAGATCTAAGATCTGGAAGGGAGTTTTTTTTACCACTGGATTGATACGGACAGGCAGAATGATAATACCTTTAGAGGACCTTTCCTCTTCATCATAAGCTCTGATATTTATCCTCCTTGTGACATCAATGCTTGATTGTGAATATCCCAGTTGCTTGATTAACTTTAAAGTACATATGTTTAACCCAGCTCCACCATCAACAAGGACCCTAAGGATAGCACTTTTGTGGACCTAGACCAGTAAGTCTAAAGGATCATTATGCAGGGGTTTATGTGGCGGCACATCACGGTCTGTGAATGTGGCATGTTTGCTAGCAGCTATATGGTTAACCATTGTTTGGAAGCTCTCATGTGTTATGTCCCTTGGGATAGCTGCATTCTGAAGGGCTTGGTCAAGTGCCAATTTATGCTATGGAGATATGCACAATAGGTCAAACAAGGAGATCTGGGCAAGTGTGCGCTTTAGTTGATCCACTATGCTTGGATGTGGATCTGATTTTGCTTTAGGGTTGACAGATAGAGTAGATGAGGATGGTACTCCTTGCAAGATGACTCTGGCGCGACGCATTGTTACAACACATTTGTTACCTTGGTCTTTGATAGTGATTGTAGCCACGTGGCTATCTGAAGGATTGAGGCAATTAATAACATTATCACTGTTGGCATATGTATAATTGACTTTTTTTGTCTGTCCACCAGACCCGGAGGCTTTTCCCTTGTTGTGATCATGAAAGGTATCATTGAAGATAGTGTGATCAGTTGTGCCTTTGGTTTGGGTATTTGTCACATTGATGGCCCCTGTGTCAATCATATCTTGGATAGCGTGTTTCAAACAGAAATAGTTAGACATTTTGTGCCCTTTCACCCAATGAAACTCTCAGAATTCTTTGTCATTATACCACCTTGGTTTGTTTACATATTGTTCAAATTCCCTGATTTTAGAGAGAGTGATAGTGTTTGATTGTATCAATTTGCGTAAAGCTGATTCTATTGGCTCTCCTAATGGTGTGAAATCTCATTGCTAGAATTGAAACCATGGTCTGTGTTGATTATGTTGTTGACTGTTTGAAACAGTGGCCGCTTGTACAGGGGGAGGTTGGTTCTGGGTATATGCTTGTTAAGTGGGCCTTGTGGGTTGTTGGTTGGCCATAGGTGCACCTTGCAGTGACACCTTAGGTTGTGCGTAGTTGACTGTCTTCACATCAATAACACCATCTCTAGTGACATTTTTGTTTTTGTTCCACCACTTAGCTTTGTCTGTTGCATTTTTGTTTGTATTTGTTTATGTTGGATCTGCAAGGATTCCTCGTTTGAATAAGTTTTTCTCACATCGAACTCCTCATTCAATGAGTTGTGTGAAGTTTGAAGCTAACTGTAATTCTATTGTGAATGACATGTCTGGAATTAGATTGTCAACAAACATGACTATTAGGTCTTGTTCAGGCACATCATATGTTATGTGGTTTTTCATATTCCTCCATCTTTGTAGGAACTTCACAAAAGACTCTTCATCCTTCTGTTTGATATCACAAAGGTCCTTGATGCTAACCTTGCGCTCGATGTTATGATGGAAGTGAGCTATGAACTTTTCAGCCAAATCACCCCAAGACTGAATGCCATGAGGTAAATGTGAGAACCATTCTATTCCTGGTCCGGTCAAGCTTTGTGGGAACAGTCACAATAAATATGTTTCATCATGGGTGACTTCAATGCAACTAGAAAAACACTCTTGAATATGTTCAATAGGGTTGGTATTGCCCCTATATTTGTCAAATTTTGGTACTAAGAGGTGATTTGGGAGTAGAGACATATGGAGAGAATGGTCAAATGGGTATGGGTATAAATCCTTTGCGGTGTAGGATTTAGTTTGCCCCTGATTTTGCATATCCATCATTTGGGTTTGAAGGGTTTACATTTGTTGCATTAACATGTTTGTTTGATATTGAGGTTGATGTGTGAGGATGTTCCTCTATGCTATAGTGGGTATGAGGCTGCGCCTCTGTGTCCCTTGAGTAGGAACATAGGATTTCATCCTGGGGACTTGATATTGATTTCCCACCCAATGATTTGGAAATGGGGGCACATGAGAAGCCCATGGTGGGCTTTGATGTGTTTGCTGTTGTGATTGAAACTGGGGTTGATACTACTAGGGTTGATATTGCTACTACTGAGGTTGGGTTTGAAGCTGGGGTTGTTGTTGCTGAGGTTGAAATTGAGGCAACTGAAGTTTGGGTTGCTATTGCGGGGGTTAGTTTTGAGGCAACTGAAGTTGGGGTTGTTGTTGCTGGGGTTGGATTTGATGCAACTAAAGCTGGGGTTGTTGTTGCAGAGGTTGGATTTGAGGCAACTGAAGCTGGGGTTGCTATTGTGGAGGTTGGATTGATGTAAAAATGGGAAAAGGTGTAGCCTTGGGTGGGCATTGACTGTAAGTCATACCTGTAGGGATGGATCCCTGTGGGCATGAGGTGTTGATCCCAAGACTAGTATGAGTTGACTGCAGTAGTGGCATAGTTCCAAAATAGTTGGTTTTTGGTGTGATGGAAGGCATAGATTGAGAGCTTGATTTCCCCAGCCATGTGATCGAAGGTAGGAGCATTCTAGTAACCACAAGTGTACTTAGTTGCGATCCTATCATGCTTTGAGTGGAAGATGTGATGGCTTGGTTTGTGACATTGGTTTTACTAGGTATTGTTTGTGTCAATGTGGGTAATACCAATGGTGGGAAGATTTGAGAGACAACAGGCAGTATCTGAGGAGGCTGAGTAGTGTTTTGACCTGTGAGAGGGTTTTTAGGTCATATGGTTGATACACTAAATTTAGCGGGGAGTTTGACTCCCTTCTTTATCAGCATGGCTAAGAAGCATTTAGGATTCCTCTCTACAACAACATCAACTACTTGTGTGGAATAAGCATCTTTCTCTATATCCTCTAGTTCCTCTTCTGTGACATTTTGGAAAAGAGTTGTCTCACAGGGTTGTTCAAGGAACAGAGTAGAACTGGTATTTATGAAAGGATCATTCTCTTGCTCTATTTCCCAAGCGAGGAATCTATTGATATATGACTCATCAGGTTGTGTTCTAGCCTTAGACCTTGTGTAAGGCCCTCCATGAGGTGTTTGAGACATAGTGTGGTCCAGATTTTGTAGCTAAAACAAGTGATATAAAGCAAACAAAGAAGAATATCCTTTCTAAGGAAGTCTGAGTTATGTTTTGGGCAAGGGTAATTCTAAGGATAGATTTTGATATATCTTGATCTCAAAGTGGTGATGATGTAAAAATATAAGATTCATCGACCTTTGCCTTGGACAAAGTCACTTTGATAAAGATGACGATGTTTTATATGATGAGATCAAGGTATTTTGAGTCTGAGCTTTCGAACTAACAATATTTTTGACAATAATCATGCTTTTCAGAGAAGGGATGATCTTTAATGTTAGAGATTCACACAATGTTCTTCGTATTTTCCTGGGATAGACACTAGTTTTGGACACCAAATGAAGAGTTCTCTCAAGGTTTTTGGGTTTAAAACAGGTGTAAAATATCTTTGGTCAAGTGCGGAAAAACTCCACCGATTGTGGTAAAGTGTATAGTCAATTGTGGTACGTTATCACTGATTGCAGTAATAAACAAGTCAATTGCAGCAATAAATAGTTAAACTACGGCTGACTTCCTTCAATTGCAGCACAATGCAGGCAATTATGGTAAAAGAAGAACAGTCTCAAAAAAAAGACTAAAAGATGGGTATCACTGCTTGACAATTTTGATATTTTGGAACAATGCTTCTGATTTGCAAGACAGTTGATGTTGACAACCCTAGACTTTAACACATTTGACTTGTTTTGACAGTTTAGATGTTTTTTTTTGCATTTTTAGAAACTGATCAAGGAAACAAGCATGATAGACACTGTGTTTTTGACGAATGAAGACTGATAATGTGTATGTTCTACAACTTTTTCAAGTTGCAAGGTTATCACGAGGTCTCAACAATGAACAGTCAGATTAATCTAGGTCAATGGCTTCAGAATACAATGTTATAGGCCCAATGCTTGAATATTCGTTATCTCACACAACAATTGTCACACTACTAGGACACGAAGGTCCATGACGTAGGTGCCCATGTTTTTTGTCGTTTCTAGGTATTGTTGCCATGGAGTGAAGATCTCTTTCACTACACAAATACCATGGGAAACATATGTTGGGAATCTTTGGGAAGAAATTCCTCAACCCCTTGCACTATAATAAGGTATCTGTTCAGATTTAAAATGGGTTGGCCTCTAATTATCAAGGTTGTAGTAAGGGTCCGTGGTGTCTATCCAATTGGTTTTTACATGTGTGACTCACTTAAGAGCCTAGTTGACCACGCTGGCTCCTTAGGGATATTCACCCGATCTAGACTATCATCAACACACCTCACCCGAGCTTGGCTAGATAAGATGGAACTTTGGTTCGCGCCTTGTTTATATACCGATTGGAAGGATTATCAATTTTAGGTCATTCTCCAAGGAAGAAGCTCATTCCCTAGACATGTCTTTCTAAAAATTATAAAGGTTTTTAATCTAACAGATTGTGCAAGTGCACCCAAAACTCAAGACACAAGGTAAATCAATTAAGCTCTAAAAATTTGAAATGTGAACTAAGCTACACCACCACACAAGCACAAGTGTTCAGTTTTAAGCCCAAAAGTAGGTGTTGATTGCTTGTTCAATTTTAATGCACCAAATTGAGAAATTCTTTGCCTTGTTCAATTTTAGTCCCTACATCAATTTTAAGCCCAATTTTGAAATGTGACATGTGAGATGTGTGACAAACACTGTTCTTTTTAAACCCAAATCGATAAGTGAGTGAATTTTAAGTTGTATTGTTATCTTGCCTCGATTTGTACCTATCAAAGAAAGTGTTTAGTATCTTCAAAATTGAAAGCTTTAAATCCAAAACAACAGAATATCTGGAAACTCCAGGATTGTTGAGATTGCTGAAATTAATGGTGACTTTGTACTTACCTACGAATCTCTTAATTGAATCAATGTACCTCATGTAGGCTTCGCTTTGATCTTTAGCTATGATTGTGAGAATAGCCCTTTGTTGTGAACGATAGTTGATGGTTCTCCTTCTGGCAGCTCTTAATGCTCTAGCACCTGGTATGCATCTAATTATCCTCTTGGCCATTAGTCATTTTCTCAATCCCCAAGAAATAAAAAAAGAATACACAAAAAGAAAACTTTTTCAAAGGTCTTTCTTTTTTTTTAAATATTTCTCAAAAAAAATAAAATAATAGAGAATAAAGTCCCTGTATAATTTCAAGACCTTTCCAAAAATGTAACTTGTTTGATAAGAAATGCTGATTTGTGTCCAAAATTAAATTTTTATGAAATATCATAAAAAATCGTAAGAAATTCAAAAAAATCTGAATTTTGGACTGTAGCTTTCTTATGCCAAATAATACCTACAAAATAAATTTTAGATCATAATTCCTTAATTTGTGCGCTAGGGACCCATTTTATCATAAAAGACCAGTTTGAAAAGATCTGTAATTTTTGCAAAATAATTTTACAGAAATTAAAATCATAGAGAATAGACCCCCTCTATAATTTCAATACCTTTCCAAAAATGTAACTTTTTTGATAAGAAATGCTGATTTGTGTCCAAAATTAACTTTTTATGAAATATCATAAAAAAATTATAAAAAATCGTAAAAAGTTTAGAAAAAACTAAATTTTGGACTGTATCTTTCTTATGTCAAATGATACCTGCCAAAAACATTTTAGATCATAATTCCTTAATTTGTGCCCTAGGGACCCATTTTATCATAAAAGACCAGTTTGAAAAGATCTATTATTTTTGCAAAATAATTTCACAAAAATTAAAATCACAAAGAATAAACCCCCTCTATAATTTCAATACATTTCCAAAAATGTAATTTTCTTGAAAAGAAACTCTGATTTGTGCCTAGAAATGATTTTTTAAGAAATATCACAGAAAAATTATATAAAAAAAAGAAAAACTCAGAAAAATCTTTTTTTTTTTGGGACCTCCTTAGATTAGTGTCAACCTGCAAAAAAATTACATAAAATAATTTCATGTGGTTTGAAAGATATGACCAAATTTCATGCGGGTTGTAAGTTCACGTCGGGTTCACCAAAATGTACACCTCTTTTCATGATTCGTGGTTCCCAAGCTTTCCAAAGGCGAGGGTTAGTAGAAAAGGTTTTACAAATGATATAAATCCAATACACAAATACTACTAAAATGAATAACTTGAAGTATAACCAATAAAATGTACAAGCAAAGAAAGGAAAACAAATGAATGCAAACCCCAAAGTGCTTGAAGTTTCTATTGTCTCTCTCTACTCCATTTGAAATGTTGTTTTTGATACTTAGTATTGGTGTGGGCAGCGTTTATGACTTGAGAAGCATTGAGAATTTACTAAATGAAATGTGTGTGTGATCGCAAGATGGCTTGAATGCTAGAACCAAACTGACATAGTAATGGTGCATGAGAGCTTGAAATCCTGGTTCCTTCAAATGGTTATGAAGGGTTTATTATATAGGAATTGGGGATGAAATGAATGGTTGAGATCAATCCTAGAGATAGGGAGATGAACGGTTGAGATTAAAAGGAACTGGAGAAGCCATCAGTAAACTCC
>MU224039.1:464163-487922 GCA_018584345.1 Thuja plicata | reverse complement strand
GATAGAGTTTGGTTGACTGAAGAGCTAATTGTGAGTTACCTTTTTGAACTAAAGAGGTGGGTGAAGTTACCCATGTGGACTGGAGAGGTGGGTGAAGTTACCCATGTGGACTGGAGAGATGGGTGGACTAACCTATGTGATCTGCTTGGAGTTATCTCTTTGAAGATAAATGAATATTTAATTACAGTTTTCAACATGTGAGATAATTGAATAATTTTTTATTTAGAATTACTTTATTGAATGAAATTAAATTAATTTAATTGGAAGAATTTAATTAGTAAGTTTAAATATTTGAATTTAAACTATAGGAAATTGAGTTTAATTAATTAATTAATGGTAATTAATCAATTAAGGTTAATTAATTAATTAATGGTAATTAATCAATTAAGGTTAATTAATTAAATAAAATTAATTATTGAATTAATTTTGGGAATTTGATTAGATGAATTGGGGAATGAATTCAGAGGAAAAAAGATAATTAATTAATGATTAAAAACCATTAATTAATAGATGAAAATTAGTGTTTTTAATGTAAAGTCGCAAGCCTGTCCATTTTCGGGTGTCTACAGTAACACTATGTATAAAATTTTGTATAAGATTATTGTCAACAAAATCAAGTCGTTCCTTGGTAAGACTGTGCACACTCATTAGAAAGGGTTTGTCCTAGGTCATCAAATCACAGATGCTATAATCACAATTCACGAGGCCCTGCACTCGATGGAGAAAACTAAAAAGGAATGCATTATTTTAAATCTTGATATATGCAAAGCTTATGATATGGTGTCTTGGATTTTTCTCTCTGCTATTCTTCAAAATTTTGTTTTGATGGAAAAATTATGGCATTAATAGAGTCTTTCTTTCACTCTCCTACATAATTTGTGTTGGTTAATGAATCTCCTAAAAGTTTCTTTTCAACTTTAGGTGGCCTTCATCAGGGAGATCCTCTCCCCCCTTACCTCTTCATTCTTATGGTGGATGTGTTGGGTTGTAATATGACTAGAAATATTTAGGATGTGACTCTTACAGGGTTCAAGCCTTCTTCTCCCCCTATTGTGTTATCCCATAACTATTTTTTTGATGACACGTTTCTCATGGGGGAGGCCACGATCTCTGAAGCATTGTGTTTGAAAATTTTTCTTCAAGACTTTGCTTTGGTCTCTGGTCAAAAAATCAATCTCCAAAAGAGTGTTATTTACTTCTTTAACACCCAGCTAAATACTCGGAATAGGATTTCTTCTATCCTATATTGTAACATTGCTTATTTTCTCTCTACCTACCTTGGAATGCCCCTCTCTATGGGTAAAGTGGATAATGTTGTTTGGAGCGGTCTGCTGGAAAGAATTCAAACTAAATTGGATGGATGGAAGGGATCTCTTCTCAACAATGTTGGAAATCTTCAAATGCTCACAGGTTTTATTCAAATTTCCTCCACTTATGTTATGTCACTTTTCCATATGCAGATAATGTGGGCTATAAAGCTTGAAGCCATAAAAAATGAGATTTCTATGGTCCGGAGTTGAAGATAAAAATAGGTTATCCCTGGTTGATTGGGATATAGTTTTATCTCCCAAGGAGATGGGGATCTAAATATTCTTAAATATCATTTTATGAATTTAGTCCTTCTATCCAAAGTTAGTTGGAATCTTACGAAAAATTCTGAAGATTGGGCTAATATCCTCAAAGCCAAATGTATGTAGAATAGTGAGGGTCATAGTTTCATTGAGCACCTGTTGCCCTCAGGTTCCAATATTTGGAACAATCTATCAAAAATCATCCCTACCCTTCACAAAGGTTTCTTATGGCTTACTGGAAATGGGAGGTATGTTAGATTTTGGAAGCGTCCCTGGATCTCTCAGCATCCATTGGAATTCCACTCCTTGTTCCCTTCTTTGGAATCCTATCTGATGATTCACCTCAAAACTCTTGTATGTGACTATTGGGATTCTTATTCATCTTCTCCTGCATGGAAAATTTATCCCTTGTGGTTTGATGATCCCCTCATATATGTATCTTCTCAGCTACTCTAACTCCTCTCCTCCAAGTGATTTTACAAAATTAATCAACAAGATCAACTTGTTTGGAACAAAAACACCAATGGGGAGTACTCAATTAAATATAACTTTCATCTCCTCACCCCAAATGGCCTTAGATTTTTGATTGGTCAAGATCATGGAATCTCAAAGTGATGCCCAAACTCCATTTCTTTTAGTGGACTATTTGTCATAGGAAAATTCTTATGCTGGACAATCTTCAAAAGAAAGGGATTCAACTGGTTAATCATTTCCCTCTATGTGAAAAGATTGAGGAGTCCATAAATCATCTTCTCTTCTCCTGGTAGTTTTCTTGGATTCTCAGACAAAGTTTGATGGTATTGTTTAATAGAAAATGGGTCTGGTTAGAGGACCCTCAGGTGACTTTAGTTGGTTGGAACCCCCCCTTCATTCCATTCTTTTGCCAAATAATTATGGTGTCACTCTCTCTTGAATGCTAGCTATTCCTTATGGAAGGAAAGAAATAATCAGGTTTTCATGAATAAATATTTATGTGTGAAAGCTCTATTTCACTCCATGGTCAATAACATTAAAGAAAATATGAACAATATTTACCATATCTCTATTTCTATCCTACCTTCTAAGGATTGGGACATTTCCAGAAGCTGGGGTCTATCTAAATGCCTCCTTAATTATAAAATTCCCATTATGGGACTTAGAAATATGGTTAAGTGGTCCCCCCCCACCCCAACGTTGGTTGGGTCAAACTAAACTTTGACAACTCATCCCTTGGCAATCTGGGTTGGGAAGGAGGGGGTGGCCTCATCAGAGACATGCTAGGGGCTATGTTGGGTGTCTATCCTTTTAACCCTGGATCTAAGATGACCCATGTGGTTGAAGTTTATTTTGCTTATCATGGGGTGGTGTTGGTAGTTGAGATGGGTTATACAAAAATCATAGTTGAGGGAGATTCAAAAAATGTCATCATGATGCTGACAGGTGAAAGTATGTTGGGTTGGGAAATGAGTGACATCATCAAAAAAATTAAAAATCTCCTTGCCACATTAGAGGGGTATAGATGCTAGCACATCTATAGAGAGAGAAATGGCGTCGCTGATAGGTTCGTGGCCTGAGGCCATTTTTCTAAAGCTATCATAAGTTGGAAAGGCTTCCAAGAGCTTCCCAAGGTGGTGCGTGTGGTGATTGCCAAAGATATTTTCAAGCTTGGAAATAATGAAACCATCAGTTAAGTTAATGATGACACAAAAATGTGAGTACTTTCCTTGGGGTTCAATATTTGGGCCTTTTCTTCTATATTGGTTTTGGATTTCATTTTCTATTAAGTTTATTTTACTATAGCTTTGTTTGTCTCTATCTACAATATGGGTGGTAATCTTAACCAAATTGAACCGGATTCCCGTGAAGAATTCAAGAGTAATCCATTAGTTTGGAAAGCTATTGATGATGGCCATGTTGATAAGTATGTGGATGAAATGAAGGGTTACAACCCTGAGCTCCTGGAAAATTTTGTTGAGTCTTGGAATGATGACAAAGTTTGCATTGGAGGTGTGTCATTTTTTTCTCTACTGAAACTTTTGTGGCGGTTATGGGCCTTCTTGTGGAGGGTAAAGAGATGCCTCACAAATACAAGGTATGCTACAAATTTTATTTCAAAAAGTTCCACGACCCTAGAGAGAAATTTCCACAGTTGAAGAATGAATTCAACAGGGAAGTGTTTCCCGGGGAATGGAAGGATGTGGCATTCATCCTCATCAAATTTATCAGATTGTAAGGTAGGTTTAAAAGATTCCATTCCCAACTATTTCCTATGCTAAATCACTTTCAAAGGGATGTCAAATTCAATTTCCCTTTTTGGATTTTTTTCTTCCCTATCTAAATCTGTTCCTAAATCTAAGAAGCGGGATAGTACCCCCACACCAGGGTCTCATTCTTCTCCTTTAAAACTTCCACCTAACTCTCACTCTGCAAGTGGGCCCTTCCCCTTCCCTCACCGTCAAACTTAACAACCCTCAATTTACTCATGTTTTTCCTTCAGCTAAGGATCTTCCAAGTTTCCCCTTCTCCTAGCTCCACAAGAGTTAATCCCCTCAGAAAGGATAAATATAAATCTTTGGGATTAAACCCACCTACGGATGACCCGGTTGAGGTATCTAAAGATTCTACTTCCTCTGGGTCCATAGAATCAGCCTGGACAACTGAGAATTCCGCTACCAATTCCCCTTCTCTTTCGTTTATTCACCCCTCCCCTACTACAGTCCACCTGGATTACCCTGACAACCCTACTATCCCATAAAACATTTCCCCTCTTTCTATGGCTAAAAATGTCACCCAGGAGGTTCACTATGACCTGGATTCTATAGGCAAAAAGGTGGACAAATTGTGTGTATTCTACAACAAGCAGAATTCCATTAGCAAATGGCTTATTCTACAACTCCAAATTACTCGAAAGAAGATTAAAAAGATAGAGATTATGCTCGAAGCAGAGAAAAAAGCTTCAAATTAGACCCAGGGGAAGGGTGATGATAGTATGTGGAGGGTTGTTGGTGATTTTGCCCAGAAACTCAATAACTAGGAAATTATAGAGGATTAGATACAAGAACTCAAGAACCAGATCCCCACTAAAGAGGAGAAGAGTGAAATGGTGAGTGAGCTAGCCAATGTGAAAATAAACCAGTCCCAGCTAAATGAGAAACTCAAGGATCTTTCTTCCTACAAAAAGAAGATGTTGGATAAGACCACCCAGTCTATCAATTCGATATAGTCAGAGTTGGAGGAAAAAAATTCAAAATGCATAAAGAGAGGAAATCTTGCAAGTGGTTCTCAAAGGTGATGTGGCCTCCTTGGTTTTTGATATCGGTCATCCTCCTAAAAAGGATTCCTTCCTAGTTAATCTCAAGATATTAATGAAGACTGGACTAGGGGTCGTTTACCCCCAAATTAGGTTCTTTGTTGGTCTCATTTTTTGGGCTTCTGGCATTATATTTGGTGTCGGCAGTGTCTTATTTTTTTTGTTGTTGGTTCTGGTCTTTTGTGTTGTTAATTTAGTTAATTAGTTGTTTGAATTCACTTGTTGTGAATTCTTTTTTTGTTGTCTCCTAAGACTTGATGTTACTTTGAATTTTTGGGTTCGGGCCCTTTCCCACTTGATTTACTCAGAACAATACTGTTAAAAACCAAAAGAATGTATTGTAGTCAAATGCATCTCACAATGCCGATACATGATCACAACATACAAATAGTCACACAAATGTAAATAAGAGTCTAGATTGGATAAAAAATAACAAGATATAATGCAACCATGGGAGGAACTACATTTCTGACCTTAGGTTTTCTTGACCTCTTTGTAGGGATGCCAACAATCCTTTTCCCCCTTCATATAGGAACATTAAACCTTATTTACTCAATATAAATTAGATTACAAAGAGAATTAGGAATCATCGAAGAGATAGTTTATGCATATTTAATTTGTTAAAATTATGTATACAAATTTTAACAATCAAGAAGTTGTTTTACATATATTATTTTCAAAGCTCTTCCAATATATTCATTTTGAAAATATCATAACATTCGCCAATGAACTTCTGGTTTGCTATTGAAATTGAAGGGTTCGTAATGAGCCTACGATAGATCAAGTCCTATTTAGTGCAAGACTCCAACACCATAAGGAATGAGGTCGTGATCATGCCTCAAACAAAGTTGGTGGAATGGATACCCCTCAACCCTTGACTCTTAATCGAAGAGGTTTTAGCCTAAGGTTTGTGTTTTATATCAGGTGGGTATAATGAAATTGTAGGAATAAAAAAACCTTCATAATACTCAATTTGAAAATATCATAACATTTGTGTCTTCTTAGCTAATTTTATTATGCAGAATTTTCATAATTTAAAATAACAATACCCAATTAATAACTTTCATAATTTAAAATGACAATCCCAATCATTTACAATTATAAATAATTTAGATTTTATTTCCATGATTAAGGTTGTGATGATAGGAAGTCGTCCAAGAAAAATAAATCCTTTCCACTTATGCTTCATGGGTATAGTATCATTTTCCCAAGATCCTATTGTGGCCGAGGCATGCCATATATTGTTTGCGATTGCTTAAAGATTTCTAAGGCCATTTTAACAACCTTTCTTGACATTAGTCGAAGTCCTTTTCATTTAATTTTTATTAGAATCTTACTACCGTGTAGGTGTCACGCAAGGTTAGGATGATAGGTTGAATTTATATAGTTAGGATGATATAAAACTAAATATTTCATACTTTTACTCCGCCAACCACAATGGACGTGACAACTACTCCGACTATTGAAATTTCGTCAACTGTTCCAGGCTCTCAGGAATCTATAAACATCAAATCACACTTTGATTGTAACACAATTGACGTTTTAAAAAATGGCAGGTTGTATCTACCAAAATATATCTCATTTCAGTCCCTTCCTCTACATAATGTTGTGCTTTTTATAGTTACACGATGCTTTTGATTTGACCCAAATTTGTTTGAACTCATAAAAAATGCACATCTGTATATTACCTTTTTCAAATATAATCATATTCTAGACAGTTCTGAAGCTTGAATGTAACATTTTCATTTGACTTCGAACAAAATTGGAAAAAATATATATACACTAAGGGGAGAGAATCAACATATAAAATAAGGTTGTCCTATTCAATTATTGTTTCAACTTAATATTATTCTAAAGTATCAATAGTAGTCAAGGGAGGCTTAAGAAAATATAATAAACAACCAACTACCAATTTTTTTAAAAAAATTGCACAAGCAAAACAAAACAAGCATGAAAAATATAGATTGTTTTGTTTGAGTTAGGAACATTAACAAACAATCAACACTTTCTAAAGAAGCAAAATCAATTTCTTCATGACAGCCGTATATTTTTAACCCTAAATATTTGTAGTTTTTCTATTTTAGATTGTTTAGATTAGTAGATGTAGGTGTTGGTGATTCCCATTAAAAATTAGGTTTCTAATGCCTTGTCAACAAATACACTGTGCAACAGGTAATGCTAGATAAATGCATTGCAGAGATCAAGAGCTATCTGATACATTTGCAAGCCCTTAATTTATTCTCTGTTGGTCAATTTTTTGATAACCATAATGAGTTCAGGGACATGCTAAATTTTTAACATAATTTGTATTTTTAAATGCAGTTGGAGATGAGCCCAACTGAGCACTCACATAGAGGAACACATAGATGTTGAATGCTACGTGTCCAACAATGTCATTTTCCGCAATGGATGCTGGGTAGATTTCTATTTACTTTGCACTCTAGATGACATATTATTATGGATCAAAAAACTTACCTAAATGCGTTCATATATGGAAAAATATATTTTGAGGTTTATTTAGTTGAATGCGAATCTTTTTATTATTATTTTAATGAAGTTGAAAAAGAAAGAGATGTTATTTTTAATTAAAAATATACTTTAGTACTCGCAACGGTTGTGTTATGAGCATGTTTCATGCATTGTTGAAGTTCTTTTTTTAATAAAGTTGAAAGGAAAGAGTTGTTTTTGATATTAAACAACAAAAACAAGGGTGTTGTCCCATCAATATAATAGTCCAAAGGGTGTTAAGTCAGCAGATTGACATGATTAACAACATATTAATCACTAACTACTAATATCAAAAACATCACCATATAATGATCAACTAGAGCACAAAAAAGGAATTTAAATCTCTAGAATTCCTATCTAGTCTATCATCTAAGGTACTAAAAGTCTAATAATAGGGTCACCACAAGAAAGAGATGTTATTTTTAATTTAAAAACTTAATTTAGTAATCAAAACAACTATGTCATGAGAATGTTCATTGTTGAAGTCCTTGTAGAAGTAGCAAAATGAGGAAGTAGAATTACCATCCACCCATTTTTTTGGGCAGTGAAATACAAAGTGCAAGGAGAAAGGGCTTGTAAGGACTACTGAAGTCTACTCAAAGGAAGATGACAAAGTATCATGCAAGTTTCCTCTCTTTAAGGGTCATATATGTATTGTCATGTATCTTAGCATATTGTTAAAAGGTTATATTAGGAAGATGTGGATATTTTGAAAGTAATGTGTCTATAAGATTGTAATAAACAACAAATCTTGGTTATCAATATCTATGATTTTTATTGCCATTCTATCAAGTGTGAGCACCTGCAACTTTTGAATTATCAAAGGCTATGCCAGTTTTAGAGACAATTGGCAATGAGAGCCACAAATGATGAGAACAATTAACACTAGATGTGAGTCATTCAAATCCAATTGAGGACCAACAAAGTGATTAAAATTTACAGGAACAAATCTTGGTAGATCTAGAGTCCTACATCCATGTTAGTAGACAATAGCTACAACTTTCTCTAGCACTACGTTGAGAAGAACTATAATAACCCATAAATTGAAAGTGAGCATAACTTACTGCCCAAAACCCAAGAGGACTATAGAAATAAACTACTCGTATTTAATGTTTTCAGCATCTCCCTCTTTCTTATTATGTAATTTATTATGGAATAGGACTTCAAAAGGACTTTAGCGTAATTGTGTTATAGGCAGAAACCAAATCATTTGTTGGAAGTAAATCCAAAGATGAATGGAATATAACTTGCTCTTCATTTGAAAGGTAGGCATCAATATGTGACATGAGTAGTCATTAATCATATTTTTTTTCTCTTTAATTCTTTAATACTAGCAATCAAGTCTCAAAATTGAAGCTAATATTATTTTTCACTCTGTTGCCAAAAAGATGTCACTCAAAGTAAGAGTTGTGTTAAATACCCACCACAATATTATGTCATATAATGAACCAATAGAATCAAGTACGTCTTTGAGTGGAGGTAGCTAGACCAGATCACTAACAAGGATATATACAAATGCCCACCAAAATAAACTTCATTATCAATAAAAAAATGCTTCACAAAAGTGACTATTAATATAAGCCAACCACCTAGGACTTACAAAACTCATATCTTCAACCAGGACATAATTTAAAAAATTTATTCTCTCTTAAAATTTTGTCAATGTTTTCCCCTCTAAAGAGTTCGTCTCTTTTAAAGGTATACATACTAAAACATGAATATTGGGTGTATTTATGTTGAATCTTACAACACTAGTTGGAGCAAGCACCAATATGGTGGATGGGATGGAGAAGAAATTGTAGATAATTTTATCTTATTTAATGAATGAAATGCGACTTACTGGCTCCCATGGTGCCTTATATAATCATCTTAAGTAGATTTTTCATATTCATTTATGAGTAATGAGGGAGAATAATGTCAATTATAACACATTGTATAACAAAAAAAATTAATGGGTCAAGGCTTATAGTTTGCATGTTGCTAGAGAGATAGTGCACTAATCAATTAGAATCCATGAAATCTATTGTTCAAACTTGAAAGCAAGTGTGGGTGGTATAGGAACCCCAATCATGGTGTCAAATTAATATCTTCCAAGCATGTCAAGCTCATCGAATCCAAAGTAATATTTTTCCAATAGACTGAGGAAAGTAGCTACCACTCTAGGCTCAAGCACATTCAATGGTTCTAGCTCATTAGGAAGAAATTCATCATTAGAATAGGTATTATGATCTATAATTTTTTATCATCATGCCATAAATTACAATTTCCCTCTATCCTCCCCTTATTCTCCATATTTTCTTGCAAAGATGACCTAATATCAATGGTAACATGGTGAGAAATAGTTTATGCAAGAGATACCACTCCAATAGAAGGACATGTCCAAGTCTCTAGTATGGATCCTTGTGAACTTATGTGTGAATCAAATAATTAATATAGCTGAGTGCCTCTTTCATTTACAATTTGATTAAGTTGCAATAAAAATCCAATTTTATGCAACATTGATTAGTCACAAGAACTCAAAATAATGATGGTCAGTCCATGTAAGCATTACTAAAAAATGAGCCCACAAAATTCCATCACTAGGAAAATTAATATAAAATGTATTTTTCTTGTTCACATTTAAAAGATATAAAGGACCTCCTGTACACCACCAATGGTAGTCTTAACAACAAGCTATAACACTCCTAATAATTGATATCACGATTGACCACATTCTCAATCAAGGACTTGCACAACGTGATCATGATGGACCAATTAGAATCAATAACTTAGAGAAGATATGCTAAGAATATTATGATAGGTTTCTAACTAGAATTTATCTTTAGAAGCATATTTTGGAATTTATTTGAGGACCACATGGTGAGAAATAATAGACCGATAGTCCATAAATGCAAGTAACACATTTGGGTTATTTGAAAAATTAAATAACCCGAACATTTTAAGGATTGAAAAATATGAGCCTTAATGTGTATAGGGTTTAAAAATTAAACCTTAAACATTTTAAACTTATATAAAACTACAATCAAATTTTTAAAATCAAAAGAAACCGATCACATTTTTCTAATTATAGTTTATAAAAATAATTGACTGGGTCATTTTTACTCACAACCATCCTGGGATTAAACCAATAATTTCCAAAAAAGGAGAACAAAACTTGATCATGTTCTACCTACTATAAACCAAATCAACATTTCATGACGTCGAAGAGGTATGTCTTCACTTTTTTATGTATTTTAACTTTTTTATTAAAATTTCACTATTTTATTATTTTGTTCCTTTTAAAAATTGATATTAGATGATCCAAACCCTAGACCTGAACAAAATTTACCTCCTAAAAACCCTAAATAAGACCCTTAGGATAACCCTCAAATGGTTTACCATCTCACTCCTATAGAAACCTCCCTCAAACCTCACAAGATTAGTTATTAGGTCATTTAGCACAAAACAAATTCACTATTTCTCAACTAGTCGCTAGAATAAAGAATTCATGACACACCCATCATACATACCTTGCCACAACCTTGGAAACAATGGTGAAAAGTATTAACAAAGTCACCAAACAAATAACCAATTATCAAACTTATATAAATTCATGGCATGATTATTATACACACGGCTTCACATATTATGAAGTGAAATCCAAAGAAATAAGAAAATCAAATATATGTGATCTCCTTACTAATCCAAAAACCAATGAGCATCTTATTGTTAATTCAAAGAGTTTTCTCATACATTGATGTAATCAAAAGGGCATCAAAACTATATTTTTTTACAAGTGGTACATGGTCTTCAACTAATCCCCTTCCAAAATAATAATGAGGTGCGTTTAGATTTTTTGAGAAAACTATATTTATATTTTTTTCTTTTACTTTGATAAGAGGGAGCTCCAAGGTAGAGGTGGAGGGTTTTCCTAGGATAGACCAGGAGATCAACAGGAATAGAACCACCTAAATTGGGTACCACTAGTAGTGAAACCCATTGTTCATGTCATAGTCCCAGTAGCCTTGAAGGAGTGTATGGAGGTATAGACTCTTGAGGAAGTTTCCACATTGAGTGAAACCATCATCAACATGGCACATATTTATTCTAGCCTCATGACCCAGACAATAGTGTGGTAGCTAGATCATCCACCTCTAGTCTTCCTACCTCATCCTAAATTTTCTTTAGTTGTTTATGTCTATGATTTTAGAGAGATATCGATGCACATGCAGATGGTTTGACCTCCTATGTACATCGTGTGTGTGTGTGTGTGTGTGTGTGTGTGTGTGTGTGTGTGTGTGTGTGTGTGTGTGTGTGTGTGAGAGAGAGAGAGAGAGAGAGAGATGTTGGTGTTAATTTTGTATCCCATTTACTTTATTTTTATCTTATTTACTTTACTATTGTGTAATAATCTTGGTTGTTTTATATTAAGTATAGAGTGGGGAAAGAAGGAGAGAAAGAGAGGGGGAGGATAGAGAGAGGTGGGATATAGGAGAGAGAAGAGAGAGAGTGGGAGAAATAGGGGAGAGGGAGGAAGGGGATATGGGGGACAGAGGGAGGGGGAAGGGAGAAGGTAGAAGGGATAAGGGGAAAGATAGAGAGAGGGAGAGGGAGAGGGAGAGGGAGAGGGAGAGGGGAGAGAGGAGAGGTATAGGGAGAGGGAGAGGGAGAGGGAGAGGTAGATTGGTGCAGAGGTAAGGGTGGTGGGCTCTTTACACATAGGTGGGTTAAACTAACAAGGGGAATACAAGGTTCAAAACACCCTTCCCAAATGGACTCAAGGTGTGAATTCAAAGGTCAACCACTTGACTCAATGCTTCTAAATAAAAAATATACTTAATTCAACCAAATTCAAAAGGATTCAACAGATTATGGGGTCCCAAACAATAGTTATTCGTAAAATTCTAGGATCAAGCAGAGAGGCCTAATTACACAATATTAGGCCAACGACAGGCTTCCAAAATTCATAACTTAAGAAACTTATGAAACACTTTGAAAATAAATGGGGTTTGTTTTATACCCATTACCAAGGTTTACAACATATGGAAAACTTAGTAT
The DNA here is from genome assembly GCA_018584345.1 of Thuja plicata. Lineage (NCBI taxonomy): Eukaryota > Viridiplantae > Streptophyta > Pinopsida > Cupressales > Cupressaceae > Thuja > Thuja plicata. The sequence continues at coordinate 475,517 of MU224039.1, read as the reverse complement.
AGGTTACTTTGGAATAAATATCACTGGTATAGCATTGTGCCCTGCAACTATGCACAAAAATGGTCATTTTACAAAGTACCTACTAACTCCACACAACCCAAAGACATCAACTCTTGGAAAGTGACTCCTTATGTACTCTAAGGCATAAATATGAAAAAAATTAGGTCTAGGCCTCTAGCAACACCAAAACTCCCAAATTAGGCCTTAAAACCCTCCAAAACTAGGGCTTTTCCAATCTGGCCTCTCCAAGCACTATATCCTTTGATTGATGGACCAAACACCATCCCCTAATCATTTCAAGAAGGGTTTCATCATAATTTAGTGCCCTCCTTTGGGTAGAATGGCTACTGCCATAACTATGCAACCCTACCCCTACTCCTTAACACTGCAACCAGTCACAATCTTGGTGATCACCTACAATTTCACTGGTTATTCTTGCATTTAGATGTTTATTTGACTATAATACAGTGGTGGATTCATCCCTTAGTCATAGATATCACATAATGGGATGAATCCTAATTCATTCTTTTAAAAAAACAATGCAAAATTATTGGATTCCCGTGGGAAAGTTAGATCCTTTTGTATGAAATGCAATAAAAATGGATTGGAATGTGTTAAAAAAAGACTAGAACATTAATAAAGATCCTTACAACTTTCTATTTCAATAAGACACCCAAAGTAGATCAAAATATGCAAAAATATGTGTTTTATTGCTTCAAAAACTTGTGTAGTCCGTACAGTAGATGTACCCAGCCATCCTCCATGTTTCCAACCATTAGAGGGAATGTAAATATGAGACTTATAACTGTCCCAACCATTTCCCATTGGTTTTGAGAGGTTACAATTACATTTAGTCACTAAAACATTAGTTCCCTCCAAATCCTAATTGACTGTTACTATTTAAAAATTCAAATTATGAACTCTCAATCCTCAAACAAATTGACTGCCTAACTTGGATCATTGATCAATATCTGATCAAGAGGACTTATTAAACTTTCCTAATCACTTCTAAACTCTAAATGACTCATTGGACTCTATTGGTCCACTTACAAATTAATATTTGGTCCTAGTCCTTTACTTGGACAAATTAGGACTTAACAACATTTTATTGCATTCCTTATTGCAAATTGTCATTATTGGTTTCAATACATCCCAATTCACCCTTAGGGATGATTTTGTCCTTCTATCTCTGATTGAATCCATGGTGACTCTATGTGTCTTCATAGGTGCTCCTGCACCATACACCCCACCTTGGAAAAATTTCTTGTCCCAAGAACTAAGGGACTGTATTTTTTCCACCCATCATCCTTGTAGGTGGTCCTCTCCTCTGCTCTTTTTGAGCCCTTTGATCGACATCCAATTTTTTCCTCCTATCCTTCACATATGCATGCAAAGAGTGAGAAACAAAAGAATAAATGGGACCAAGATCAAATCTGTTATCATGATTTAGAATGGATTGCAGAAAAAAGTGATCTTGTACTGCTACAAATTGTCATTGCAACTGCATTCTAGGAGTAAATAGACCCTTCCTTGTGTCCTTCAATGACACAACTACACTTTTCTTCATGGATTGTTCCAAAGCACACCACATTGTTCCAATAAGGACACCATCTTCATGCTCTTTTTTTTGCCTTACAATCAATACCTTATGATTGTCCACAAAATTATCCTTTAAGACCAATAAAGTGGTCTTAGACTGCTGCTCTGTAGTCACAATATTCTCATGATTTGGAACCTGCAAATCAACATATGTTTTTGCACCAAAGAAAATGATGCTACAACATCTTCTACTTGGCTTGGAAGAGGTTTAAGGGTGAATTTTCTTTCCTCCTTATGTACCACATATTCATTCTTCAAACCATAATGATGTTAGGGTTTGACAGATGTGAGATACAATATAAATTAAACAGTTATATGAAAAAACAAAAGAAGAATAAAACTAAACACAGATAACACATAGATTTAATGTGGTTCACCCAAAACCTGGGCTACATCCACCTACACATCCATCCAACCTTTTTTATTATCCATAAAAATAGTACAGCAACATTACAATGCATTATGTATCTCAGCAACTTATAACATGCGTTTTAGGGGAACCTCTAAAATTGACCATTTTAGGGTTTTACAATGTCGGTCTTCTTTTTCCCAAAAAATAAAATCTTATTCCCAAAAAAGCACAAAAAAATTTTGACCCTTCGGGCTGGCCAGAGGTTTGGGGATGCTGCCCCTCACCTCCCAGAAACTAGATGAGTAGGGCCATAGTATCAACACACACTACATGATCAGTCGCTACAATATCAACAAATGAATGGTCTGCCTTGAATCCTACCATTGTCTCCCTCAGATGATGTGGAAACATGTCATGGGAATTATATCACATAGAACCCTATCAACATAACCCCCAATTGAAAAGTCTACATATGGTTTCTCCTTAAACACAATATTCTTATCATTATTAACCAAAGAGGCCCTATATGGTCTACCAATAGGAAATATATGCAATTTAAACTTATTTTCCATCTCATATGACTCTAGATTGTCAAATGAACCAGAATCTACGATAACCTTACACACTTTGCCATAATATTTACAATTTGTTCTAAAAATAGATACCTTGGGTATATGTTGAATAGGTGACCTTCCCGTTAAGAGACATTCACCTTCTTCAGGGTATGCATAGTCATGGGGTGTTCCTTCTTCCTCTTGTTGTTTATTTTTCTCTTCTCCTTGAGTCAAATGGAGCCTCTTGTCATTCTTCGTAGCTTCTCTTTCTTGACACTTGTAGAATGGGTTCCCTTCTTTACCACACTTGTAGCACTTCCCTGGGAAACTCTTTCCTCTACCACTTCTTTTTTCTCCTTTCTGATCTGTGACTTTCTCTTTACCTTTCTCATTCTGTCCTTGCCTTGGATTTACTCCTTTACCCTTGTTTTGTTTCCCTCTTGAACTGCCTTGCCTCTCTTTCCTTCTTCTAAGCTTGTCTTCTACCTTCATTGCCAACTTGTAGAAATCTTCAACAGTCCTTGGGGTGGCCATGCTCATTTCATCTTGGATATTGTACCTCATCCCTCCAAGATATCTAGCCACCTTCTCTTCTACATCTTCATCATGAGAGGCTCTGATGTCAAGCTTGTGGAATTCCTTTGTATACCTATGGACATCCATATCCTTCTACTTCAACCCTTGAGTCTTCTTGAAGAGTTGAACCTTGTAGACCTCAGGTAGAAACTTCTCCCTCATTTTTTACATCATTCTAGGCCATGATGTAATCTTTGGTAGGATTTTCTTCCACCTATCTGCTTGTAGGCAGTCCCACCATAAAAATGCATGACCCTTAAGCCTTGCTTTTTTAATCTTAACCTTATGCTTGTCTTCAATGTCCTCATAGTAAAAGTGGTTCTTAACACAACTAAACCAATCAAGGAGAACTTCCTCATCCATCTTCCCATCATACATTTGGATCTATGCTTTGACTTTGGATTCTCCTCCTTTAACTACCTTCAGGATCTTAACTAGTCTAGCATCCTCAGGATCTAACGCTTCTTCAACAGGTTTCTGTTATGCCTCATCTTCAACATCACGAGGGTCTAAACGCCTATTCTCAACAAGATTGGTCAACCTTTCAATCACTTCTTCCAATTGTTTGTTCTTTTTTTCTTTCTCCATGACCATCCTAGTAAGCTCCATGTTTGTCAACTTTGGAGGCATGTTTTGATCCTCTTCTTCAAACTCTTTAAACTCCTCCTTGGACATACACACCTAACCTTCCTCCCAAAGCTCTTACTTGGATCTAATACCACTTGGTGCAGAGGTAATTTGAGTGGGCTCTTTACAATCAGACGGGTTAAACTAATAAGGGGAATACAAGGTTCAAAACACCCTTCCCAAATGGACTCAAGGCGTGAATTCAAACCAACCACTTGAATCAATGCTTCCAAAGAAAAAAGAGAATTAATTCAACCAAATTCAAAAGGATTCAATATGTTATGGGATCCCAAACAATGGTTATTCGCAAAATTCTTGGATCAAGCAGAGAGGCCTAATTGCACAGTATTAGGCCAACAACAGGCTTCCAAAATTCATAACTTAAGAAAATTCTGAAACAGTTTGCAAATAAATGGGGTTTTTTTATACCCATTACCAAGGTTTAAAATATATGGAAAACTTAGTATATGTTACTTTGGACTAAATATCACTGTTATAGCACTGTGCCCTGCAACTATGCACAAAAATGGTGATTTTACAAAGTAACTACTAACTCCACACAACCCAATGACCTCAACTCTTTGAAAATGACTCTTTATGTCCTCTAAGGCATAAATATGAAAGTAATTAGGTCCATACCTCTAGAAACACAAAATCCCCAAATTAGGCCTTCAAACCCTCCAAAACTAAGGCTTCTCCAATCTGGAATCTCCAAGCACTATATCCTTTAATTGATGTACCAGAAACCATCCCCTAATAATGTCAAGAAGGATTCCATCTTAATTTAGTGCCCACCTTTGGGTAGAATGGCTACTGCAATAACTATGCAACCTTACCCCTACTCCTTAACACTGCATCCAGTCACAATCTCAGTGATCACCTACAATTTCTCTAGTTATCCCTGCATTTAGATGTTTAGTTGACTATAATACAATGGTGTATTCATCCCTTAGTCACAGATATCATAGGATGAGATGAATCACAAATATTCTACTACTCATGATAAATATTGGATTCTCATCAATTATCCTTTCTTTATGGAAAGAAATGGATTTTTCTTCGAGGAATGGAAACACAAATTTAACCCTTATGAAGAAATAATAAGCACTATGTTAGAAAAATAAAAGAAAATGGAAAGAGATAAGGAAATAATCCAAGAGAGAGTGCAAAGGGAAGAGTTTTACCAGAGAGAGAGAGAGAGAGAGTTCTTCACCTTTTTTAAGTTTGATTAGATGTCTCTAATAGTGCGGGGTGGGAAAATGTTTGTTATATGTGTGTAGATATTGGGAAATGGTGTTTTGTACACCTTGTATAATAATATTTATCATTGTACTATTTATTTTATTATGTAAATGTTACACTTAGGAGCACTTAGATAGGCGTGCAACATGTAGAGATTCTCATGGAAAATTCTTGGGACCACTTGATGAGTTGTATTGCAACATTGTAATATTATTTGATGTAATTATTTAATATTGGAGAAATAATTAAATAAAGTACCCAATATCTAATGTGGGTCAATAAGTGTAGGTAGTACATGGTTTTAGCACATGGTTTATGTAATACCACTTGGTGTTTTTGTGGGAGCTTGTTTATATAAAAGTAACCACAATGGTAGTTGTTGAGGTTAGCTATGTTTATAATTTGTGGAGGTTGGAATAATGGAATGGGATGTGTGGATTCATGCTTTTTCACATGGGAATTCTTGTTTATGATTGGGGCTTTGAAGACTTTCATGGTGTATTGTAATGGAAGCATTGTTGAATAATCCATGGATTATGGATATTTTTGGAGGCTGGGTTTTTCCCTCATGAGGGTTTTCCTAGGATATATCTTGTGTCACATTTTTGTGGGTATGTTGTATATTATCTTGAATGTGGATTCTAAGTGTTTATTTGCATAAGATCTAAAATGGGTTATGTGAAAAATTACCATAAAATTGGTTGCAAGTTTCCTTGCAAGTGGTATCAGAGTTTTGGTTATGGTGTTATAATCCTAGGTGTAAATTCATGAGATGCATGAAAAGAATGATAAGAAAAGCAAGATATATGAATTTTCTAGGTTGTTTATTGTCGATCTGAGGGTTTTGGATTTTTTTTATGATGATTTGTTTACAGATTTGGGGCATGAGAAATTGTTGGTCAAAAGGGTTTTTTGGATGTTCATTAAAATGAGGGTTTTTTGGGGGGAGTTTCCATAAATGATCTCTTGTGAATAAATGGGTCTCGCCATTAGATTAAGGTTGGCCTTTTAATGAATTTTGATATAAAATTTTCCCATGTTTGCTGAAAGTTGAATCAAATGCAAAAAATGATTTAGCCGGACAACCCATTGACTGTCAGATTTTACAAGGCATAGTCTATAGAGAAAAATTTAAAAAACATCCTATTGGAATTTAAAAATCATTGTAAAATTTTTTAAAAATATATATATATATATATATATATATATATATATATATATATAATGTCGAAGGGCATATTGTGGGGTTTTGACTTTTTTAAAAGGTGTTTTGTAAAAATTAAAAAAAACAAAGTGTTTTGGGGGGTGTAGGGCAACACCCCCTTACTCCCCACGTGTGCAGGTGTACCGCCTGTAGAGGTACCACTGACGATACCCACTATTGGCTTACGGGTAGTGGGTACCAACAGCAGTAAACCCACCAATGTGTGTCACCCACCACAAGGTATGGCCCCCATGTGAATGTGGGGTGTGGGCCCCCCATGGGGGCTACCCAAATCTTTTAACCATCCATTTTTAAATTTATTTGTTATTATTAAATTGTATATTTATATGTTTGAAATGTCATTTGAGCTTATTTAATACTTAATTTTGGCATTATTAATATATGAAAATTACCACTGTATATTTTGGGTGTGTCCAAAAGGGACACCTTGATTTATTTTTATTTTTATTAAAATTTATTGCATATGGGCTTGAGTGAATTTGGAAAAAAAATTTGGATTCCATGTATTGCCCTTGTAGCGAAAGTGGTTGTTTTTCAAACATGCATAACTTTCATCCAGAATGTTGGGTTTCAGACTTCCTATACTTGTTGGAAAGCTAATTCTAAGCAATTCAGTTTGGTATAGGTTTGGTTTAGTGATTTTGTTGTTTTGACATTTTTTTGAGCTTGAAATACATATGTTCTCCTATTTATAATTATGGCCATAGCTTTTGCATACAGAATCAAATTTTCAATTTTGAATAGGCATGGGAGAACATATTCAGTGTACTTTGCTTTGGTGTTGTTATTTGATAAGTTTGATGGGTATGTAAAATTTTGTACTTGTTTATTCACTTGTGAGTGCTTGAGATTTGGGGTGTGAGTCTGAGCATATTTGGATGATTCAAGGCACTATACCTTGAGGGAGTCTATTTTTTATGAGATATTTATGATGCTATAGCTAATGATTATATTTGATGCCTCCTAATATAGGGTTACAAATATTTTCAAAGTTTGGGCTTTGATGGTGATAGGTACTCAAGTTGTCTTTAGTATGAGAACATGGAAGACATGGTTTGGGACTTGGAGTCTCATGTGGGTGATAGTTGAGTGCAATTGCAATGATGGTTATGATTATGGTATCATGGGTGTGCAGGTACATATTTTTCATTGATATGACATAATCTTGTTGGTGGTGATTTGGTTTGATATTAGGAGTTTTTTGTTTATCTCCTTGATTCTTATTTGGTTCCTTGACTATAGTATGTGATTGTGGACATGTTTGGCCAATCAAATCGGATGTTGATCTGTTGTTTGATTCATATGTTCTACATGATTATTCTCTTTGATATCTCAGTTGCAAATTACAGAGTGATGATGAGTTTGCAGGTTTTAGTGTTTGGATTTGTGATTTATGCAATTAGGTGGGTTTCCCATTATTCTAGTGGGAAGAACCAAATTTGGATTGTCTATTTACATTAGGTTTAATTCATTGGTGTTGCAAACTTCATTAGTTGTCCTTGTCTATGGTCATTTGTGCATTGGTATGTTTTGATTTGAGATGAGAGGATGGATGATGTTTATGGTACTTGGATATTTGATGTTGGGACTTGTAGCGTGTGGTTTATCAAAATGTCATAATACCTTGGTTATTTATTAATTTTAATTTTAGTGGGAGTTTATGATAGTGATGATGTGGGAGTGTAGAATTTATTCTAGGTTGGTGGTTGTTGGTAGTTATATGTATCTTCTTGGTTTGGAGATCTTGGTTTCACTTGATGTTACTAACATATCAGTTGTAGATGTGTAGACCTAGAGGATCTTCATGTAGCAGATGGTTATCATGATGCCATGTGTGACATGGTACCATAGTTCAGTGGTAATTATTGGCAGTGATGTGGATTCACCATTGGATGGTGGATGATCTTCTTTAGTGTTGCAGATGTTGGAGGATGTCTTAGATCATGTTGCTGCAGATGGGTCGTCACATTTTGTGGTTCATTAGTTGGAGATGGTACCTTCATGTGATTGGATATGTTTTCATCTTGAGGAATCAAGGGGTCCTTGGTAGATGTGTAGTTTTATACCTTGATTTGATATGTTATCATGGTTTCTATTATGTCATGGTTTGCTCTTGATTACCAGCTTAGAGTTTTGGCATATAAATTTATTTGTTATGTTCATATGGAGTATGTTATCTCTTTAGATTTGATGGTTTAGATCATGTTGTCATGTGTATGTTTCCGATTTAGCTATTGGAGCTTGACATTGATATTCGTTTAGTTCTCTCGGTATTGAGTAAATTGATCATTTGTTTGATACTTCATGATAATGTTTTGTTGCATTTGGAGTTTGGAATGAATTGATCAGTTACACATGCTCATGGATACTTTGAGACTTAGGTGATACTAATATTCTCTTTTTATTAGAGATGTATGTGTTAGGATAGTTTATATTTATAGTAGAAAGATCTAGGAGCATTCACATGGTATGGACTTGAGAGGAGAGTTTTCTTGGATTATTCTTCAAGAATTGGATGTCTTTATGAGAATTCGCATTTCCCACTCTTGGTCTACTTAGTGGTTTACTACTTGAGAGGTATTTCCCATTGTTCCTTTCAAGTGTATTATGTTTATGCTTATCTTTCATAGATATGGATCTTGAGCTATGGTGTGAGCTAGTTCTGGAGGATTAATTTAAGAACTAGTTTGGCATTGGTTATCTCCTTGTGCATATATTAATATGATGATATCATTATGATTGATTTTGGAAAATGGTTTATTTGGCGTATTCCTTGTTTTGGGAATTGTATGATTTTGATCTTCTTGTGAATGTGTTGCATCCTTGTTTGTTATATTGTATATATGTTGATTTGTCTTAAAGAGGCCAAATGTGGTTTTGGTTTTGTTATGGATTATTTTTGGTTTTGGTTCCCAAAATCATAGGTTTTCCAATTCCTAAGAATACGCCAGATTCTATTATCAGGCTCAATGACTGACTTTGTCCAACGAACGGGATTGATCAAAATGATCAAATTCCCCTGCACTTTTGGCTCTGCTAGACCAAGGCGGGTGCACCTTATAATGATTAAGAAGATTGAATCTTCTCTAACCTCTCTAATTCTATTTCAAAGTGGTATGAAAATTCTAAAATAGAATAATCTAACTTCTAACCTTACTCATATCTCCTACTTGCAAAAAAATGAAACTGAAATTATATATAGTTTAATTGATAAAATTTGATTAGTGCCTTTCCTCAATTGGGCAACAAAGTCAATCATATAATTTTTCAATGGTTCTATATCATTTTTACACACACTTCTTAAATTTGCAACTTGTATGAATTTTTCAACTATTTGAATCCATATACACAATGGTTTACCCTAATCACTATGACCTCTTTGTAAGAGTTTAATCTCTTCTTGAGAGAACCAAGAAGGCATATCATACAGAGCTACTAGAAATTTCTTTGACCAACATGAAGTATAATTGATACCCAAATTAGTATAAATAAGAAAATCACAACATATAATAAAATCTCAAATAATCTGAGCTACTTGAGCCAATATGACATGTGAGAACACTTTAGAGAAATAATAATTTTATCCACTGCACAATATAGGAAGAATATATTTACATTATGTCTTTTTATGATGGTATTTTACAATTGATGATGATCCCTATCCCCGGTCCTAAATTCTCTTTTATAATTTCAAGGGAGCCTTTCAGATTGTTACATCCTTTTAATAATAAGACCCGTTAACCACATTATCCTAAAAATATTTAATCACTATCTTTATCATATGGATAATCTTTAATATTAATTTCATGAATAATTATTCACACACAAACATTTACCACCTCACTATGATTTGTAATCACTTTGTTAAATCATCATACATATTGTAAAATATTTATTTCACGGGGGAGAACAGTGTACATAATATTCTCTTGATCAAAAATATTAATGTTGTCATTTCTTTTCACTTGAAATCTACACACTTACCTCTATTAAACATTTGTATCCGAAAAAATCATATGTTACATTTTTTATATCATTTTCACACACTCCCTCTTGATGAAAATATTATTAACTTTAATATACCAAGATAATTTCTCCAAATTCATCTTCACCTCCCAATATCGTTACTTTGATTTTCCCTTTTACCCTATCTCAAGAGAAATAACTCATGTGGGGTAAGTGCACCAAGATGGTGAGCAAAAAGGGGGGTATAAGTGGCCATTCTTTTTCTTTTTTTCTAAAATCAGGTAAACTTGAACTTTGAAGAGAAATTTGAGGGCCATGCATTCAAAATTAGGAGTTGTGCAAAGAATAAGAACTGTAGTACTCTGAATCCAGTTTCTAAACTACTAAAGTTTTTAAAAAATGGATAATATTAAGAGGCTCAAACCCACTGCACACAAAAAATTGTTTCTGATTTTTCATAAAAACATAACATAGTGTCTTCCATGCACTTCACAAAAGGTATAGTTACAATTAGTATTTTGTAAAACCCTTTGGTAGAATTATAGGTACACTAGTAAATTTTACCCTATTTTTTGATGCGGATTAGTGGAATTGTCGACACCCATTGGTCAAACAGAAGACCAAAACTGTTGTCAAACTTTTGTCATCGATTATTCGACAGGAAAACCCATCGTCGACATATCAACCTACTTAGTGGTTGAATTATCGACCGAATCTTCGTCAAACAAATCGCTTGAAGCTGGAAGAATTGTAGATCAAACCTTTTATCTAAGCGACCAACGTTTGCCGAAATGGTGACCAAAGTTGGTTGGAATCGATGTCAAACACATAGCAGTCTCGTCGAAACATCAAACATAGTGTGTCACTTTTTTTTACCACAGTTCATCGATATATATGTCAAACATATAGCATTCTCATCAAAACTACTGCTATTAAAATGTTGAAAAAGTGACCAATACTAATTTTTGGTTATATATATATATATATTATTGATGGGTTTGTAACCGATTTCTCTATATTACAGAGATTTTTCAGTTCAAGGATTATATTTTATGAGTTCATGGGTCAAGGATTGGGTGTTCCAGCCTAGTTATACCATTGAATCACCATTTTCATTTAGTTAGGTCCATGCTTCTTCACACCATACCATCCTACCTGCTAGACCACTCCAAATATATCCATATCATTCCTATTAAGTTTGATTTTTCATCAC
>MU224039.1:405974-445504 GCA_018584345.1 Thuja plicata | reverse complement strand
TATAGGAAGTTATAACTGAGCTTGGGGCACATCATATCAAGCACATATGCACACAACATTTTGCATTTTAATGTTTGTTAGCTACTGGATATAGAAAATGGTTTTGATTTTGCAAGATCATGACACAAATTAGATAGCTAAATGTGAGCCTTTTTTCTGACATAATTTATGTGCACATAATTATAAATTTTATTGAATGGTGTTTGCAGAAACTTTTGTGATTGGCTCAGGATCATGGCTGGGAATATTTCTTCACCGGTCTTTGGGAAAATGTCAAGGGAGTGATGAAAATGTCCTTGTTTATGATCTTAGTCCTCTACAGGTTTGAATCTACTCTATTAAAACTTTACAAGCAATTCCAAATAAATCATTGTAAAGATGCATGTGCCTTACTGGGAAACAGAAAAATGATGAACTGGATAGTGTCTCTTTTGCTAACTTTGTGGACTTGTACAACCTTATAAATCTTAAGTCAAAGCAGGAGAAAATATACTGAGTGTATTCTCATTTGAAATAATTTTTTTATAGCAGAATGTTTCAACTATTTTTGAAAGAAAAACTTACCAAGAATAGAAGAATTTTGATCACCATAATTCCTAAGAAAGAAAGAAGAGCTTGAAGAAATTTGGGAACATGGAGTTCACACAAACAGGTCAGAGGATTTCACTTAGGCTGGCAATCCCAAGTGTGGAATCTTGTCCAAATCAATAGTTTGGTATTGATTAGCAATTGAAGGATGCATGGGTAATGCAGTGAAATGTTTGACCGAGTGCCTCATATTATCCATGATCGACATTCATTGCAACCAAATAATAGGTGAGCCAAAATCCAAATCAACATCTCTGCGGATGCTAGGTTTGTCATGATTCATTTGCTAGGTTTGTCACGCAAAATCCATATGCAATTTATTCATCTCATACGAAACAAAGAAACCCTAATTGGGTTACTCAAATTGAAAACTAACAGCACTTTGTAACCCATATTGTTGCAAATGGACAAATAGTTTAATGTCGGATAAACACAATAAAAATAGAATGAGAACACATGTAAGTCTATAAAGGATTCATCGATACCAACCTAATTTTGTGTAAGTCTGAAACAAATCTACCTTTTGTTTGATCACGCACAGATGGTGTTGGTTCAATCACTTCAAGGCATGTGTGTGTGCCTTCTATTCGTGCCCTCCTTCAACTCTTGTTTGCTGCATAATCACAATGAATTGAAATGAAACCTTTTTTTTAAGTTATATTGATCGTGTTTATTGCAATTACGATAAAATGTCCTGGTTGTCGTAATTTCGACCAACACGGGAATGGATTAAAAAAAAATCAAATTTTTCCTTCCATATTCTGACCAAGCAAAACAAATGTAATGCATGGTTGGAAATTTAGGTCAAAAATTAGGGTCAAATGTACTAGTGGTAAGAGTGAGAGCTAGAAGTTCTGTATTTTTTTGTAATTTTTATTGAGTATTTTTTTTGAAGTGGCTGCATCTTGAAAATCAGGTATCTGTTCGTTCGTTGGGTATAACTTGCATCAAAATATTTGAAAATATTTTTTTTTAAAGTGTATAGAATCAAGTGTAGAACAATAATTTGTAATTTGTTTTTAATTTGGTCAAGTAGATCAAAAGTTATTAAGAAAATAGTAGACATATGTCTCTTAGAACTATGAAGACATTGGTAAGGAAAATTAAAATTTACTATGCTAATGTTGTCCAAAAATAGAGAAATTTATATGGTTAGAAATCTGTTAAGATGTGTGAGATTATGGTGGTAATTTTATAGATACCCACTTGGTGATATGTAAAAATAATGACGAGGAAGTGGAGAAATCAACCTAGAAGAACAAAAGACATGTAAAGGGAGAGAAATGGAGGGGAAAAAAGGCTCACAAGCTTTAGGGTCATTGTCCAAACCTCTTACCTAACCATAACACGATGAGGTTCCTAACTATTCAAAAAAACTTATCAGGTTCGATAAGACAAAAATAAGCTTTCCTAGTTCTTCATAACATGTACGGGTTTTGTAGACCTAAAAGCATATTTTTTACTTCTACAGAACCCGTACGTGTTTTTTAGAAATAAAAACATATGCTTATAAACTTAGCATACACTACATAGATGTATATACTTATATATATAATATGTGTACATACATATACATATAAATATAGATATATATATATATATATTTGTATATTTACATATATATACCCTCTCTCTCTCTCTTTCTCTCTCTCTCTCTCTCTCTCTCTCTCTCTTTGATGCAGAGCTCACAAGGAAGAAAGGGTTACTCACCCCCAACCCATAATCATTACCCTTACCTGTTAGAATGAATTTAGAATAACTGAGAGGGGAGGGGTGAATCAGTTATCCTTAGGTCTTGATGTAGCAAATAAAAACTTTTTGTACTTCAGATCTACTCGGCAGCAGTAGAAAAAATCAACAACTTTAATCATGCAGTTTACTGTCAATTGAAATTAGCTTGTAGTAACATAACAGTAAAGAAAACCATAAGCATTCACACAAGTTGACACAAGTATTTAACATGGAAACCCAATATAGGAAAAGCCACCAGCAACATGCTACCACGTTTTCACTCTTCTGAAGTGATGCCCTGTGAGGAGCCAAACCTGTGAAAGGTTACAATAACACACTGCTAGGTGTGACCTGGTTAAAGGATTTAATCACCCTGTCAGGAGTGACCTTGTTAGAGGACTTAGAACATTCCAATCTGAATGTCACCTTGTTAGAGGATTTATACAAATGATTGTTAAGTTAACCTTGTTAAAGGATTTAACTAATACAATGGTAAGAAAGTAATCAACAGTTGTGATCTGGTACATACAACTTACTTTGCAATTCAGATCCAATTAAAGCTCTGATGTTAACTTACTGGATAGCATGCATTGTCATTTCAATCTTCTGATCTGCTTGTAAATTCATCAAGCAATCACACATGCAAATTTCTGCTTCTACCTTTTGCCTTCTTTGCTAGATAATGCCAAACAGTAAATCAACTATGCAAACCTTTTTCATACACATACACTCATCCACTCACAATGAATAACCCCTTGAGGTTATCATATACCTCTCTATCTAGGTCAGATAAATATTTTTCCGCTTAAACAAGATTGTAGATCTTAGGTTAGGTCAAATCCAATGGATCATCTCATCTTTGCATTCATTTACTTCTCCAAATTAGTCTCTAATTAAATCTTGAAACCATGCATTAATTATGGTTACCCATACATTAAATGACATGGATCAATCTTTAATTAACAGTACATATCCCAATAAAATCAACTAAGTCGGCCAAAGATCTCAAATCTCATCATTAATCCAATTACTGTAAGTCAGCCAGCATCACTGTTTCCACTCAGAAATTTCAATGGTGCTCAGCATTGAGAAAAATTTTCTCGTCACGAACAAATTTACTCAGCACAAGCAACTTTGCTCGGCACTGAACAGCCAGAAAAATTGTCTTTGAAAGATAAACAACTAAATACTTTGCTAGAGTGCCAACTGATCAAGTACGCTTTGAATTGCCTTAACTCAACCATTCACTTGGTCTTCTTGTTAAATATTCTTCATCAACAATAGATATGGTACTCAAACAGATAAAGGTTTGACATCAATGACAAAAATAACAATTGCTTGCATTGTCACTTTCCAACATTACCTAGGCACACTTTTATTTCAAAACAAATATCCTTCAAGGAATCCTAATCCAATCATCTCAATCCCTTCTGACCCCTTTGAAAATATACAACACCCCTTTCTTCTGATACAACTTCTCACATCAAATATCCCCCCTTAAGACACCATCACCATCAACCCATTCATTTCTCTCACAAGGCTATAACATATTCTAATTATAGAGGATGGACTAGACATGTACAGTTAACACCTCTTGACTCTAGAGGCCCAAGATAATAAAAAGAAATCACCTTTTTTTCCACCACACCTTCTAAGGGTACTTTCCCTATAGAGGCCTAGTTTTCTTCTAGCCCTACTTGAGGGGTTTGTCACTAACACTTCTAAACTTCCCAAACAAGTATAAAAAAAGGTTTAATTTTCTAGTACTGCCCTTCACAACATATCCCAAATTTGGTTCTAGGTCTCCATATTAAGGGTCTCATAGATTGGCTTCTACCATAGACCTAATTAGTGAATTAGGTCACTTTTACAAATCAACCTCTAGGAAAAGGCTTGATCTTCTAAAACAAATGATTGTGTTAAGTTTTCACACCCTTAAAATAACTAAATCCATCATTAGATTGGGCCTAGTCCACCATTTTTCTCCTCTACAATCAAATTTCTTTCTTACCTATGACTAGTCACATTGATATGTCTAGTCTATCAATTGGCTTTTCTCCCAAATGCCTCCATATCATTGTCTAAAACCAAATTCATTCTAAATTAAATTCAAGGTCCTAACTTTCCACCAAAGTTTGGTATTTTCCTATGGTGGAAATTTAAGTTATAATCATTTTATTATCAAAACCCTAGGTAGGTGAGGGTTTAGTAATTGTATGCAAAAAACTACAATAACTTCCTCAAAATTAAATGTATCAACCTCAAACCACTTGCAATAGAAATTTAACTCAATTATTTAAACACCCATAGGCATCAGATCAATCATTGAATATGTACAATGCAGGAAGATAGTGAAGTTGCCAGGAAATGAAAGTAGTTTTTATTGCTTCCAAACCAAAATCTTCAACAACCCCTCATGTCTTGACCTACTAAGACCTTGTATCATCTTAAAATGGAAGCACTTCCATGTTAAGAATGTTTAGACCTCCTTAGGGGGTTTTTTTGACCACCATCATATTGTCCCCTCATTTCTGCATCCTCTCTTCTGTCTATGTCTGTTTAGGACCCTGATTGGGCCTCTCTGGGCACCATCCCTCCCATCTGGCATATTTTCCAGGGGTTCTGATTCCCTAGTTCAAGGTCAACCTCAATGTTGACCTAGGTCAATGATGACCTCGACCTTGACCTAGGTCCCCCTTTCAAGTTTGAAATTTTGTCGGCTGCCGGAGGTCATCAAAACTTCATTTCCTGCTTCCGGGTCAGCTGTTTTGGGTTTCGAAGCGATGATTCTTAAATTATATTTAATATAGGTCCTCTTATAGGGTATAGGTCTAAATGGAATTTAATTCTCCTATGTAGGCCTATCTATAATATTTTTCCCTAGTTTCATATATAAGGAATATTTCTCCTCTCATTTTCTCTAATCCATGTGAAGTACCAATTATAATCACAAGCAAAAAGGAAGCAAGAAGAAGCCAAGCTAAGACTTACTTAGTGTATAACCATCATCAAGAAAAAAGTTCAAGCATCCATTTTTCTACATTTTTTCAAGCTTTCAAAGTGTCTAAGGCTTCCTCTGAAGCATTCATGTTCTCCATTTAAGATCAAGGATTCAATCTTTCATGCCTTTGAAGGGATTTAGTTCAAGCATTCAAGATTCTGTTGGGATTAATGGGAAGTACGTACTGAGAGGGGAGGGGTGAATCAATACCTCTAAAAATTTTGTATCCCTTTTATCAAGTAACCTCTGAAATCAATTTTCTATCCATTCAATCTGATTTATACTATCTTGATGTGAGTTATATCAAATCATAACATTAGCATACATGTGAACATTCATAGAAACATTCATGAAAGTAATTTGACACGTAACACAAGATATGATATCTCAGAAAACTCCTGTGAGGAAGTAAAAAATATGGTGGGGATGGCACCCACAAAATCTTCACTATCTGCAAATTGGAAGGGGCTGATTAAGGCTTACAATTTGATCACTTCTGATGATCTACCCTATTAGGAGTATTGATGGAGACTTGTTAAAGTCTACTCTGTTAAGATCTTTAGCAACATTGTTGAGTGTTCACTCGGTTAAGATGTTTTCTGTTGGATGGTTAAATCCACCTTCCTTGAAAGGATTTTTACACTTTTCTCCACTTGTTAGAATGATAACAAATTAATAATTGACCTGGTAAATGCAATCTCCTATTACTGATACAGATCCAATTTAGTTTACATAAAACAATTATCACCTAATTGTGATTGATTAATACCTCTGATTCTGGGTATGCTTTGTTCTTGGTTCTTGGTTCTTGGTTCTTGGTAACCAAATTCACCTTTTGTTGTTCCTGTTCTTGAAACTCTCAATCTAATCCATAGATGTGCTTGTCTAATTTGTTCATGTTATCTTCTCTGTTCACATCATCTATTCATCCATAATAATGAATGATTTGCATCATCTATTTATAGATGGATTGACTTCATTGAGTTTTGATAAAAACAATGTTAACTCTAAGATTAGGTTTACAACTTATACCTAGATCTCCTAGTCTATGTGTTTTAAATCAGTTAGACTGATTAAAGCACTTATATTCATGTATCTTGTCCCTAAAGAAATCGATTTAAAACAAATAAATATCCTATAAATAGAATACACTTACTTTATCTGACATGGAAGTCAGATCCACTTTTTGCGGCCTGCAACTGACTTTCAGTTCTGTCTGGTGGTCATGCCTGGATGTCCTTCATTTATTTTTTCGGTTGCTTTGTAGCTATCTTTTCGGTCTACACTGTAACTTGCATATTGGGTTCCTCTTTCGGGTTCCACTTTATCTTTCTATCATTGCATTTTTGGTTTACACACTAAGATGTGTCATTGGTTCTCTTTGCACTTAGTCATCTTCGGTGATCTCTTAGTATCTGATCTTTCGTTTTCTCATGTCCTGTCTTTTGGTGTTTTCTTACCGAAAGTGTTGTTTGCATACTAATGTAAAACTAATGTCATCAATCTCCCCTTTGACATTAGTATTAAAAATTGATGTGTAAAATACTAACAAAATGTTAAGTATATACAACATATATAATCCTTAGTCATTTAATGACTCCCCCTATGTATATGTCAGTATATCTGTACATATGATGTCTTTCCTTATACAATTTTCATAATTTTATCCTTTGTACTTGTACTATCATTTTTACATATAAATATACATATACATATCTGCCATTTGCCCATCTGAATGAATGAATGAATACATATCATCATTTCCCCCTTTTTGATATTAAGGGCAAAGGTCTTTACCTTTAGAGCTTATTAAAAATATGGGAATGTGAAGACTTCATGTCTTCCATCATTTTCTCCCATTTTTATTTGAGGTTCTCTAGAGTTATGTGCTCGGGTGTGATCTTTGAATGCATGTCATAGATTTTGTCTGCTATAGACATCTCAGGAGTTGCTATCAGTTGCCTTGCTAAACTGATATGATGTTGGAGTAATGTAATGTTTGGCAGAAGTTGAGCTTGAAGCTCCGTTAATTCTTTCCTAAAGTGTGTTTCTACCTCCCATAGCTCTTTCCTTAACCTTTTTATCTCAATTATCTTCTCATAATGTAGTTTGACTGCATTTTCTCCATCGGTGGTTAAGCTTTGTGCATTATTTGCTAGATCTGTATCCAGCTTTGCAATGTTGTCACTATTCTCCTTAGTGAACTTTTCTACTGTGCTCAATTTTTGAATTAAGGCTATAGCTTTAGATATGATTGGGTCCAATTCAGCGATGAATTTTGATAGCTTTATCTTATTTACTGCCACTTCTTGGCTAATGTTTTCAATGAGCTTTTGTTGGTACTTCATCTTAGCTCTCTCCTCTATTGTCTTCTCAGCATCAATGTTCTGAGTTGTGACTATGTCGGTGAGGGTAGCTAATTGATCAAGTATTGGATTGCTTTGATCAATATCAACATGGGGCACTATTTTATGTAGTATGTCCTGTGTTGTCTCTAGTACCATGGAGTCCCTATGTTGTTTCTTCAGCTTCTCTTGCAATGCCTTCCTTTGGCATATCTCTCCATATTCTTGTAAAGCGTCAAAGTCAAGTGTAGAGGGGTCACACTTCAGTATTTCTATGATTTCATCCAGGGTGACCTCTAACTTATTCTTCTTTGATTTCTTCTTCTTCTTCTATGACTCAGTAGAATGTAAAACCATTGCCAATTTCTTGACCTTTTCTGTTGTGCTCGATGAAGTGACCTGTTGTGCTTCTTTCTGCTACTTGGCATCAGTTTTAGCTCATCGGGTTTCTTTAGATGTCTCCACATTCACCTTAACATCATCAGTAGAACTCTTTTCAGTTTCCTCAGGAATACCATCTTTTAGTTTGTCTCCTTCATTGGTGTCCTTTTCTTCATCAGTTTTGGTTTTAGCATTCTTGTCTTGAGTATATGCATCGTTTTCCTTATCTCCTCTAGTAACCTTATTAGTGTTGGTTACATCTTGAGTATCTCTGATGTCTTGCTGACCATCAGTGTTATCCTTTTCTTCTTCTTCCACTGCATCCTTTGGAGTATCATTCTCAGGTGACTTGCTTGATTCTTGCATGATATTGATATCTTGTATCAATATTGGCAGTTTTCCTGGAATGTTCACCTGTACACTATCAATTTTTGTGTCCTAATCATCAGTTTTTTCCTTTTGAGCAGTGGCATCTTCATCCTTATTCACTTCCTATGTTGGTTCATTGGTAATGTCAATGACATTAGTATCCACAATGTTTTCATTTGTGTTATCTGGCCATAATTCATCTGCAACATCTACAATCTTGTTTCTAGTTGTATCATCTCCTTCTTTATCTAACTCAATGGATGTGTCATCTTGAGTTGCCTTTTCAACATCTTGTTGTTAAAGGTATTTGTCGAGGCTTTCCTCCTCAATAGGTCTATTCATAATCTTGCACCATTTCTTTTGACTATCTTGCTCAAGCTCTATAAGCTTTCCTTTTCAAGGAGTTTGTATGCTCTCAGCTTCAGTGAGAACTCCTTTTTGTACTTCTCCATCACCTCATCAATTTCAACCTTCTTTGATTTAGGTTGCATGAGAGAAACATGTACTCTCTCTCTCTTATCTCTTTATCATTCTTCAATGCAAATGTCCAACAGGAGTATAATCTATCCAAGAGTTCCCTTGGTACATAACTACCTTCAAATTATACTGGTACATATTAGAAATTTTACATTTTTTCTATCATGGCATCCTCAATTTTATTTTGATCTTCTGGATTTAGTTTCATCCATCTTCTAATGTTTGGATCTGTAATGGATCTAGAATTTGCAATATATACACAAATATCATCAATAGAGTCAAGTTCTTTAACCTTGATACTTTCTACTTCAATAGCTTCATCCTACTCGATGTCCTTTATATCCTCTCGGGTTCATATGAATTTCCTTCCTTTATTGTTTTTCCCTCTTTTTGATGTGGGAGCTTTCCTCTTGTAAGTCCTAACCTTTCCCTTTTTTAGAGGTGAAGGAGTAGAATCTTTTGATATTTGGCTTCTTTTCCTAGAAGCATCTATTGTCCTTGGCCTTTTAGTTGGTGGAGGAGGTGGTGAATCTGACTCTATTTCCTTGGAGTCATCCTCTCCTTCATCATTACCAATAGATAATTACTCTTTGGTTTCTTCCTCCTGTCTAACTTCTTCATCTTGTTCATCTTCTTCCTCAGTTGCTGATAGTATCTTTTTCAGATTCTTCACCATTTTATCTTTCTTCCTGACAATTTTCTTCACAACTAGGCCAGATTTTATTCTTGTCTTGGCCTCTTCAAAAGTTCCAAATTTTGGTTGCTTCATATCCAATGGCTCATTGATCAAGGCATCAATTTCCTAAGTAGAAAGATCAATGTTGATCTCATACTCTAATGGTTCTAACCATGTTGTCCTGGGTACAACAAGCTTAATTTATGTATTTTCAGTGTCAAACATGAAGCATATCTCATCCTTATATTGTCCAATGAGTTGCTTGGGGATTCTTACCCTCTTTTGCATTCGGTCTTTGAATACATTGAAGTATTCATCCATGACTATTTCAAAGTTATCTCCCAGTTTAGATATGTGCTCACTAATTTTCATGGTGACCAATTTGGTATTGTCCCACTTATCATCTCCAACCAATTGGAATGTTTCTTGAAAATAAAAGAAGATACACATTATTAGTGAGCCAAACTTACAAGTGTTTGACTTTGCATTCCTGATATTCTTTAGGTTGTCCTTCAACTAATTTAGGAGTAGCTTAGATAAGTCTAATTGTGTCCCCTTTTTCACAACTTTGAACATTGTGTCCACTGCACCTGATTCTATGTTGTTCAATCTGCTTGCTTGGAAGAATTTATAGCTCAAAACACATGCACCAAACTTGATTTCATCATCGATTATTATTGTAACTTTTAGTCCTCTGCCATCCCATTTGGCTCTAGTCATTTTCTTAGTCTTGGCCTTTGGTGGATGATTTAGTGCCTTAACATTATCAGTTATGGGGTAACCAGTGATCGCATGAATGACATCTCAGGTTATTACCTTCAGTTCATCAATCTATAGCTTGTTTTTATGCATTCAGCTTAGCACTAACCGAATCCATTCAGTTTTAAAAATCTTCAGAAACATTAGGGCATTGGTGAACCCTTTAAATTCAATGTGTTTGTGCTATTCCTTAATTGTTCTATCATCATTGCACGGCTTCTTGTAAGCTTCTTCAACATCTAATGTTCCTATCTCAGCAATCTTGCAGTGTATGAACAATCAAACATCTTCCACAAGTAAAACCCTAGCTGGAATGCGTGAAAATGCACCAGTGTTGTCGGGTTGTGAGGAAACCTCATGATGGATCTTATAGTTTGGTTCCTCACACGCCAAATTCTTAATGAGTTTGAACTCATCTTTCTTTGCGTTCTTGGATTTCACGGTTCGTGAAGTCGAGGCCATTTTTATAAATTTAGGGCTTCCTTCGTAATGCGTAAAAATAGAGTTGTCAATTCTTTGGAACTTACTATTTACTATAGAAAATATTAGTGATCTTCTTAGGAGTGATGTTTGTCGAGTCATGATTGCTTTGTGATCTCTTTGCTTTGTGCTCTAAAATCGCCTTGGTCGCTCTGCTCTGAGTGTCGTGAACAAATGAGTTGTTCTGATACCCTATTTATAGCCATTTCCCTAAAATGCATGCCATAAATTCTTACCAACGTCTCCTCAGTGTATGAAGACTGGGTTCATTGGTGAAGACTTCACTTTCCCTCAGTGACACTTAAAATATCTCAGAGCAGTCGTTGTTTACTTTGCATTTATCGACAGGTTTTCGTATCACTGACAACTTGTTCATTTGCTTGTTTACCGATGAGGCTCGGTTTATACTTAGCAACTTTTTCTTTTAACCGACGCTTCTCATTAAATGTAGGAAATCTTAGCTTTGAGTGTATGCCGACGGGTTTTAGTATTTATGCCCGAAAGCATAGTTATCACATATTTTAACAAGTAATACCATGATGCATCTTTCTTATGCTAATCTGGCATTATATCAACATATTATGGAACTGATGTAGAGTAATAACATAGGTAATGAAATTCCATACTTACTTGTTTTTCTTAGGTGGGGGTGGTAATGTCACTAGATCCATTGGATGGGGTGTCACCATTTGCATTTCTCATTCTAGCTTCATCATTACTTGAAGTTTTTCTCCACATCTTGTCTCTTTCCCTCTGGATATCTTCAATGGTGTTTCCATTGGGATATGTGCTTGTTTCTATCATTCGATCTCTGCAATCTTTCTTGAGATGACCAAATTTATAACAATGTAAGCATGTCATTCAAGGGTTAGTCCAGCCTCTAGACTTTCTAGTCCATTATCTCATGCAGTTTGCAGAAATGTGGCCATATCTTCCACATGCTATACAATTTGTCCAAGTATTGTAGTCCCATACATACTAATTACCGACTCTCTTCAGTTGATAGGGAGTTTCTTGACCTTTAGGCTTCCATGCTTGCCTTTTGTTTTTCCAGCATTCAAGATTTGTGCTCCCATTCATTTTTCATGTAGGACAATATTTGTCCATGTAGGTTTCCTTCTTTGGTTGTTTCATCTTAGATTTACATTCATATGCTTTATGTCCTTTCTTGTTACATTTATAACAGAATCCTATGAATGAAGATGTAGATTTAGGAATACCTTTCATTTTGCCTCTGCATACATTTGATGTATGGCCTTGCTTTCCACAGTGATTTCATGTAAGCTTTCTTGGTCTTGAAGCTATGTAGACATTATTTGTATCATCTTGATTTGATGATTCTCCATTCTCGGTAAAATGTAGACTGGTATTGTTGTTGACTCTTCATTTTCCTTCAAGAAAATCATCCATTCTTTTATTGCTTTCTTTAGCTTTCTTGATAATTTAATTATGTTGTTGCTGAATTCTTATTTCATGTTTCAAATTTTCATTCTCATCCCTCAGTTCTCTGATAGCTTCTATTCTTTCAATGAGTTCAACATTTAATCTATTTGCCTCTTGACTCATAAGAATAATCTGATTTGTAATTTCATGGTGATGCTCTATAAGTCTTTGTATTTCAGACTCTTTTTCTTGTAGCTTTTCTGTGATCTTTCCTCTATCATCAATAGCTAGTGTTCTTTCTTTCTTAACTTGTCTAGCATTGTTCATGACATCAATCATCCTTACCATATGTGTCTCTTTACCTATTTGCAAAGATTTAACTTGTCTAGCTAGATGTAGATTGATTTCAGTTAGGCTTGTGATTCTTTCTTCTGATGTATCTGATGCTTTGCTTCTAGTTGATCCTGAAGACTCAAAGAAATATGGTATC
Source organism: Thuja plicata (assembly GCA_018584345.1). Classification (NCBI taxonomy): domain Eukaryota; kingdom Viridiplantae; phylum Streptophyta; class Pinopsida; order Cupressales; family Cupressaceae; genus Thuja; species Thuja plicata. The sequence continues at coordinate 432,824 of MU224039.1, read as the reverse complement.
TCTTCCTCATGATAATCTATCTCATTGCAGCAAGATGCCATATTCTTTCTTTCATATAGAAGCTGTCTCATGTTGATTCTAGCTTCTTTATACTATTCAAAGAACATCTAAATTTCAAGCTTTTTATTCTCAATATTTTTATCAAGTATGTACTTCTCCATTGTATGATCTTTTCTCTTAAGCCTTTAAGCTTTCCAAGAAGAGACTTAGCTCTGATACCAAATTTTGGGATTAATGGGAAGTATGTACTGAGAGGGGAGGGTTGAATCAGTGCCTCTAAAATATTTGTATCCCTTTTATCAATTAACCTTTGTAATCAATTGTATATCCATTCAATTTGATTTATACTATCTTGATGTGAGTTATATCAAATCATAACATTAGCATACATGTGAACATTAATAGAAACATTCATGAAAGTAATTTGACACATAACACAAGATATGATATCGTAGAAAAATCTTGTGAGGAAGTAAAAACTATGGTGGGGATGGCACCCACAAAATCTTCACTATCTGTAGATTGGAAGGTGTCGGTTAAGGCTTACAATTTGATCACTTTTGATGATCTACCATGTTAGGAGTATCGGTGGAGACCTTTTAAAGTCTACTCTGTTAAGAGCTTTAGCAACACTATTGAGTGTGCACTCGGTTAAGAGATTTTTTATTGGATGGTTAAATCCACCTTCCTTGCAAGGATTTTTACACTTTGCTCCACTTGTTAGAATGATAGAAAATTACAAATTGACCTAGTAAATGCAATCTCCTATTACTAATATAGATCCAAATTAGTTTACATAAAAATATTATCACCTAATTGTGTTTGATTAATACCTATGATTCTCAGTATGCTCTGTTCTTGGTTCTTGCTAACCAAATTCACCTTTTGTTGTTCCTATTCTGGAAACTCTCAATCTGATCCATAGATGTTCTCGTCTGATTCATTCATGTTCTCCTCTCTCTTCACATCATCTATTCATCCATAATAATGAATTATTTGCATCATCTATTTATAGATGGATTGACTTCATCAAGTTTTGATAAAAACAATGTTAACTCTAAGATTAGGTTTATAACTTATACCTAGATCTCCTAGTCTATGTGTTTTAAATCAGTTAGAATGATTAAAGCACTTACATTCATGTATCTTGTCCCTAAAGAAATGGATTTAAAACAAAGAAATATCCTATAAATAGAATACACTGTGTTTATCTGACCTGGAAGTCAGATCCACTTTTTGCAGGTTGCAACTGACTTTCGATTCTGTTTGTCGGTCATGCTTGGTTGTCCTTCGGTTTTGTTCTGTCAATTGCTCTGTCATTGTCTTGTCGGTCTATACTATAACTTGCTTATTAGGTTCCTCTGTCGGGTTCCACTTTATCTTTCTATCATTGCATTTTTATTTTACACACTAAGATGTGTCATTGGTTCTCTTTGCACTTAATCATCTTCGGTGATCTCTTAGTATCTGATCTTCACTTTTCTCATGTCATGTCTTTCAGTGTATTCTTACCGAAAGTGTTGTTTGCATACTAATGGAAAATTAATGTGATTAGATTAATCATTCAAGCCCTAGATCTATCCATCATAGTGGTGTGATCTTCCTTCAAGATCCTTTGCGCATCCTCAAGACTCATTCATTCTTTCTTCGAGGTGGATTCCAAGCATACAATCATGGAGGTTTATGGTTTCTAATATTGAGTCCAGGATTTCATATTTACATACTTGTTTACATTCAAAATACAATTGCATATCTATTGAATATCATAGCTTCATTATTAGATTTACTTCTACTACTTTCTAGCATTCTTTATTTCAATTATTGATTTCAAGGTTAATTCACAAATCGGGGTTTGACTAAGGCAAACCCCTCCCCCAGGAAACAAATCCATTTTTCTTGTAGGTACAAGTTCAGAACAGTAGATCAGAGTGTAGATTTGGATACCCTTTTCGGCAAACTTTCAAGATCCAAAAACAAATTTCCTTTCGGAGACTTTTGAGGTCGATTCTTTCCTAGGTCAAAATTGGAAATTCTAGATCAATGGTGACATTGACTTGAGGTTCAAAATTGGAACTGTGTCATAACGGAAAAAGATTTCTGGAATTTTTTTGTTTCTGCGTTTCTATTCCAAGTCCGGTCTCGAATTTCCAGAAACTAAGTGCAGACCCCTAAAAGAAGCATTCTTTCAATATGAAACATTTCAAGGTTAGTACTTTTCTCCTATCCATTTCAATTAAATTTATTAATCTTTCTAGACCTAGCACACACTCTCTCCTACAAAACAAGAGTTAGGGTTTTTCTCTTTATCCCTATCCTTAATAGGTTGATTTATATATGCATTGATCCTTTCTTTAGGGTCAATCAATTTGGATCTTCCCTTTATGAAATTTGAGATTAAGATGAAAATCTTACCTTCTTCACCATTCTTATAACATGCATTAAATTTATCCCTCACATTTCAATAAACATCCTTAATCTCTTATGTTACATTTTGGAGACATATATCTTAACTATCTTAATTTCATACCTTATAAAATCTTATCTTACATTATAAAATCTTATCTTACAGACATAAATAATAATATTTTAACTTCCTCAACCAAAACCAACCTAATTTTGAACCATTTTAGCAGTTGGGAGGTATGTTGCACAATTTGTGTAGAAATTGCTCAAAAGTTGTCAAGCAACTGTTTGAGCAATTTTGCAATTTTGACAACTTTGTACCTACCTACTTCCTATAATTTGAATTACATTGAAAACAGGTCACTGATGACCCTTAACATCCACAAATTCCATTTTTTTCATTTCCCTATGTTCCTAATGGTCTTTGACTAAAGTTGACCAAGCTGGCTTTTACATGCCTAAACAGGACTAAATGGCTTGTATGCCTTACAAAATGGATTCAAATCCCTACAAAATGACATGTAATGGTCCTTAGGACCTTATTAAAACAAAAAAAAACTTTAAAAACTATGGGCCTCCATGTTTCCCATGTGGTTCTCATGTGGTGCTCCTGCACCATACTCCCAGTTTGAATGAATCTCAAGTCCCACTTGAGTTGAGTTTTACAATGTTTCTCCCATGTTTTTTGATATCATTCTCATCCATCCAAGTTTAATCCTCTTCGTGGAGTCCTTTCTAATTGACCAGGTATTTATTATATGTGTTCTTTTGTTTCTTCTTCATAATTCTGGTGTCTAAAATGCATTCACGTTTTAAGGGTTGGTTGGGTAAGAGTTCATTGAGCTATTAAACATCTTCCTATACTTGTGTACCTACATTAGTACCTGAAACAAAATAACTTTTTTAGGGGATCAAAAATGAAACATTGAAAATGGGAGAGATACCTATATCAAGAGGTAGTTAAATTTCATAAGCATTGGATCCAAATTTGTGAACTATCTTGCATGGACCAATCATTTTAATCACTAGCTTTGTGTTATTTTGCCTTTGATAGCCTCTCCTTATTTAGATGTGCCCACACCAAATATACAACTTGGAATTATAAGTCCCTCCTTTTCTTATCTGCATGTTCCTTTTACTTTTCTACATTCTTATGAAGGGTAGACTTAACCTGTTCATGAATATCTTTGATAACTTCTATAAAACAATCTCCTTATGCTTTGTTCCTGTCATCTTTTGGCAATTCCCTAAGCTCTAGTATTCCTCTTGGACGCATCCTTACACAATTTGGAAAGGACTTTTACTTTTCTTATGATTAATAGAATCATTATAGGCATACTCTACTTGTGGAAGGACCACATCTTAGTAGGTTTCCAAGGCACCTAATAACTACCTCAATTTTCCCATCTATTTGGGGATGGTAGACATAACTGAAGGAAAGGTTGGTGTCAATATTCTTCCATAAGGTCCTCCAAAAGTGACCTACAAAATTTACATCCCTATCAGATACAATATTCAATGCTATCCCATGAATTCTTACCACTTCTTTCAAGAAGATCCCTGCAACATGAAAAGCATCATTGGTGTTTTACATAGTAGGAAGTGAGTCATTTTGCTAAAATTGTCTACCACTACAAATAAACTATTATATCCCTTTTGTGTCCTTGAAAATTCCATTACAAAGTCCATGAATATACTTTCCCATGGTCTATTGGGGATGGGGAGTGGTTTATAAAGTCCCACATTGGTTGATACTCCTTTGGCTCTTTGGCATATCACACATGACTCCACAAACTTGCTAATATCAGACTACATCCTAGGCCAATAATATTATTTCTTGTTATAATCTATTGTCAAGATCAAAATGCCCACTTAGACTCCCATCATGTTTATCCTTTACAATATTATCCCTCATAGAACATTTGGAAATGCATAGTTTACTCCCTTTGAATAGCAACCCATCTTGGATTAGATAATCAGATAATTCAACATGATAAGTATCCAAATATTTAGTGCATACCTTATATATTTCATGGAAGTCTTCATCCTCCATGTACATGGCTTTAAGAGAATCCACACCCACACTTTGCAACTGTATCTCCTACACTATCAAAACTCTTCTTCATAAAGCATCAGTCACTTTGTTGGTTTGAACCTTTTATTTTTAATTGTAAATATTTATGATTAAATAGATTCTACCCCCTTTTCTTGACTATTCAAAAAGCTCAAAACCTGATTATTAGTGTACACAATGAATTCTTTGGGCAACAAGTAATGCCTCCATTTCGTTAATGTGTGGACTAGTGCATAAAGTTCAAGGCCATAAGAGGAATATTTCCTCTTTTCTTCATTTATTTTTTCACTAAAGAAGGCTACTACCCTTCCTTCTTGTCTTAGTACTACCCCAATGGCCATATTACTTGCATCACACTCTATAGTAAAGATCTTATTGAAATCTGGTAAAATCATAACAGGTTGTTGGGATACCTTTTTCTTCAAGTGCTCAAAATCCTTGTATGTTGCCTCTATCCAAGAAAACTTATGTTTATGTCCTCCTTTGATTGTCTCCAGTATTGGTGCACATATTTTACTAAAGTTATTAATGATATTCCTATATAAAGTGGACATTCCATGAAAGATCCTTACTTCTCCCATTGTCCTTGGAGTAAGCCAATTCACTATGGCTTCCACCTTTGAGGTATCTATTTTGAGACTTCCCTCAGAGATTAAAAAACCCCAAGTTATATGAATTCCTTCTTCATGAAGTCATATTTTTTTGGGTTGATCATAATTTTCTCCTCATGCAATGTCTTCAAAACCATGTCCAAATTCCTTAGGTTCTCCTCACTTGACTTATTGAATAAAATAATGACATCTAAATACACTACAACAAATATTCCAATAAAAGGCTTAAGGACTTCATTCATCAAATGCATAAAATTTCTTGGGGCATTGGATATCCCAAAGGGATAACCATCCATTCATATATACAGGCCCTCATTGGTCTTGAAAGTCATTTTACACTAATCTCCTTCCCTTATCCTTATTTGGTGATTGCCACTTTTCAAGCCAATTTTGGTGAAATAGAAGGACCCTCCCAAACAATCCATTAAATTTTCAATCCTTAGAATTGGGAATCTATATTTGATAGTTATTTTGTTGATGGCCCTAGATTCCATATAGAGTCTCCACTTACCATATTTCTTAGGTGTAAGGATAGTAGGTATTGCACATGGGCTAAGGCTCTTTCTTATTATCCCCTTATCTAATAGTTCATGCACTTGATTTGCAATTTCCTCATTCTGAGATGGGATCATCTTATATGTTTCTTCTTTTGGTAAGGTGTCTCTATGAATGAAGTCAATATTATGACTTATATATCTGATAGGTGGAAGAGAATCAGGCATGTCCTCAACCATGATTCCTTCAAACTTCTGCAATATCTCCTGCACTTCTTTAGGAATGTCCTGCCTCTTGGTACTTGAGAATTTTGATCTATCCTTGGGTCTCAACACAAAATAAAAACCCATGTCTCCTACCTCCTTTAATTTCTACAACATCTCTTTCTCTCCTACTAACATGATACCTAATCCAACATGTTTATCTATTTCATTATCAAGTAAGGGGTTTTTAGTGTATCTTACACCATATTTGATGATTATATATATGTTCTTCTGCCTATCATGCTGGGCCTTCAATTCATACTACCAAGGGCCTCAAAGAATAAAATGGCATGCATCCATAGCAACTATATCACATAGTAACAAGTGTCCTTGTATTCCCCTATTTGAAACTCTACCCAAGCTTGTTCATCTACCAATTATTTTTGGCCCTCATTTAGCCAAGATATTTTGTATGGAAAAGGATGGGGTATCATTCTTAATTTAAGTTTTTCCACCATCTCTAGGGACACTAAATTATCAATTGAACAAGAGTCTACAATCACTTTACATACCTTTCTATTATCTTTGCAGGAGGTTTTGAACATTGACTTCCTCTGTGGTGGTTCTTGTATAGTTGGCACCTTTAAAAATGTTCTTCTCATCATTAGGCCTTATCCTTGTTCTGGATCTATAGGTCTGGATGGGGAGTTTACAATTGAATAATCCTCTTCTTGAATTAAATGCAATCTTCTTTCTCCACCTTGGGAATTTGGAGTTCTCTTCTCAGGGAATCTACTTGTAGGATGCCCTACCTGATTATAGTTATAAAAAATGTCAGCGAATAGACTAGTACCTCTTCTTGATCCTCCAAACACACCTCTACCATTTGGTCTTCTCCTTCTATAGATCCCTCTAAAACTTGTGTCTCCCTGTTTTTCACCTTGGGCCCTTTGGGGTTTGTTTCTTCCACCAAAACCTCCTCTACCCCTAAAGTTTTTTCCGCCTCTACCTTTGTTATGTTTCTCATTCTTTCTCCTCAGTTTTTCCTCTTCCCTAAGCACTAATTGGAAGCACTTATTCATAGTATCAGGAGCCATGATGTTGATCTCATCCTAAATTCTAAACTTCAACCCATTAATGTATCTTACAACCTTCTCCTTTTCTTCCTCATGATTCTTAGCTCTTACACTCAATCTGTGGAACTCTTTAGTGTATGCACTTACATCTAGGTCCTTTTGTTTTAAATTTTGCATCTTTCTATAGACTTGTACTTCATAATAAACTAGCATAAATTGGGTTTTTACCCTTACCACCATCCTATCCCCGTTGGTGCCCAAAAATGATGGTTTGGATTTCCTATGGACTTGCCAATCCAATGTTGGGAAACCCAATTGTTTTTTCCAACTAAGAAGTTCATATAAATGGAGGTTTGAACTTCTGCAATTCTGGCTCTGCAAAGACAAGGCTGGTAGGCCTGTACCTTAACCAAATTTGTTGAGTCAAAGTCCTTTTGTAGCAGATAACTAAATATAAAACTTGTGGATTCTCTCAAGGTGGAAAATAAACTTGAGAGGAATAAAATTGTAAGTTTCTCAATCAATAGTATATTGAATGCCACAAAAACTAAAATGCTTTGATTAATAGTAAATGTTGGATAAAAGGTATATAAAATGAAATAGATCAAAGGATAAAATATCATAAACTTTGAACAATGAACTGAATGACTATATTCCAATTATTAATAAGATCAATGCCTTTCTCCTACTTGGGCAATGGAGTCAATTCTATAGCAATCCTACGTACACCTCAGAGATAGTTTTAATAACTTGTATATAAAAAGATCATCATTTCAAGGGCTTCTACACGAATTATAATTGAAACCAGATTATACAGTTAGTTCTACTAAATTTAACTCTGTCTTTAACAACCCAATAGAATAGAGGAAAGTTTTTTAACCACACCTTTCGACTAATGATCAAACTGTATATATATTTCAAATTAAAAATAACATGAGAATTCAACACAATGAAACAATTTGTCTAAATAGATTTATCTAAGAGACTAATTTAAAAGCATTGAAAACTATTACCATAGGTGAGAGAAAAAGCACTTATCTCTTTATTAATGTTGAAAAAATAGTACAACAAAGTTCATGTTGCAGTTGTGATCAAATTCTATTCTATGAAAATATGTATTATATTGTGTCTTATTATTGTAATTATCTATATATTGGTCCTAGTATCCCATTTATATAAAATTCAAGAGATGTGTACAAGCTTCAAACCAACATAACTTTTGGAAACTAATATCTAATCCTAAATCAACAACTGAAACATTAATATATAATGTATAATTACAATTAATATATCAACCGTCCAAAATTTAATATCAAATCTCTTATTAATGTGCTTTCGAAAATGCTTTTCTCATTTTCAATCCCGTAAATATCAAGTCTCTTTCCAATAATGTCCCTTTTTCTCAAAATTTCCTACACATGAAATAAATTAATTAGGGGTTTAAATAAATCAAAATTCACTTTAGGGTTAATTAGGAAAATTATATGGTTAAAACATTATTCATGCTCTTAAAATAACCCCTTTTAGAAATATTTTATCACTTAGAGCATATACTAATATATTATATTGTTAATCAAATATTTTACATAATATCACCAAAAGATGAAATATTTCCTTTTAAATAATCTCATCAATGTAATATTTTGGTTTTTAGGGAATGTATTATCAAAATAATACCTAATGGAAAATCATAATATTTTAATTAATTATAAATCATTTTTTTTCAAATAATTATTCCCTAAAATAAATAGGTAAGAAATACTCCCTTTGGGAAAATGATTTTAGATTTCCTTACCTGCACATTCTAAGGGAATAAATTAATCATTTATTTCAATAAGTATCATGTCTAAAATATGAGATTTATTTCCTAATGGATATTTCAAGTATTAATATAGGGAAATTGGTTAAGAAGGGAAATGGGTAGTTAGAGTAGTTAAGGGGTTGGCTTGAGAGGTTGAGTGTTCAACTCCCTCTTGTTACTCTTTTGCTCAATAATGATTTTGTAAACAATATCAATATGCGAAAATAATCATATTGCACATCAAAAATATTCTTGGGTAAGATATAATCCCTGTAGAATATTTTTTTTATTGTCCAACCTGCACATAGAATAAATCAATTAAATATCCAACATTTCTCTTAAGTAATTTTTTTGCATGTAAACTAGTTTTTCTCTTTAGAAGTTATTCCATCAATATAATATTTATAAAGAAAGTAATAATTAATTTATAATGTTTCGATGTAACTCCCCTTATAATATTTTAGATAATAATTAATCTTCAAATTATGAAGGTGAGAAATACTCCCTTTGTTGTGGTGTCATGGTTATGTAATTTTCATCATTTTGATAAAATCAAAATCTTTAGGTTTCACATATAATGCCTTGAACCATTAGGCTATTAACTAAGAAAATTTGTGTCCGTAAATTTAGGTGTCAATAGTGGCTCCAGTTGGAGATGTCTGTCCATGCCTGGGCACAACGAGAGTCCAGCTTTCTTTGGAGAGTAGGCCGCTCGAAACATAATGTTAACATCATACCAATATCAAAATTCATCTTGAATAAGTAATAGAAATCAAAACTATTAAACTTAAATCACGATGAATCAATAATAATATATATTAGAATGTTTATTTGAGGACAAGATCAAATTAAAGGGAAATTGTTTCAAGTATTAATGACCTTGTAAAAACATCTCATACTAATATGTTTTCCTAGTAAAAATGTAAATAATAAAATCATAGGAAAAACAATAATATTTTAAATATCAAAATAATGAAAGAAATTTTTATTACCTCAATACTTACCTAAATTACCCTTTTCAATGAATATTATTACCTCTTTCAATATTTGAAGAAAAAACATTTATTACTTCGATTCCCAGTGAGTTTAGGTTTAGGGCTCATTCATAATTAAAATTTTAATCATTTTTTTGTTGGTCTGGATGGTTGTAGCGTCGTCTACCAAACTGCATATAATAAGTTCTCTCATGTGCCTACAATATTGTACATTTGTAATGCCATCCAACTATGCTTCAACATCCACACACATCCATATCATTATTTCACTTGAACTATCTTTCTTCCCTGAACACTATTTTTTCTCTTGAATCTGTACCTCTGATTTAAACTAACATTAATGATTTTACCATAGTTTTCAATTTCAAAATCTTCCACAAACAAAACCTAACTGGATTTTTATTTTATTTTTATTTTTTATCTGATGGATGTTGCACAAAAACTGAAAATAATATTGTATTGTGTTCTTTGAGATAATCAAAACATTTGTATTGTGTTTCCAATTGCAGTGTGCAATTCTACTATTAGTAATAACTAAGAGGGGGGTGAATCAGTGGCCTCAAAATATTCCAATTAATCAACCCAAAAATTTAGTACCACAATATTAAGCCTCTAGTTATCTTCAGTCCTACAAGATGCATGCCTTCAAATATACTTATCAAATAACTACTGCTCAGAGTTATCTTTTAAACCTTATTCTTTATGTTTACCGAATAGCAGTCTTTCATTTACCAAAAAATAGTAAATTGCTTGGTGTATACCGATCAATCTAGATTAGTTATGTGTAATGCAAAACACTAAAGTAATGACTCATAAACACATTGACACATGGAATTTTAACGTGGAAACCCTATTAAGGGAAAAACTATTAGAGTAATTATCTATTTACACTTATTAATTAGATCACTTTGATATAATTAATTAAGTTGTTTATTACTCTAGTTTACTTAGGCTATCTCTTAGGTGCATTATAATTAATATTTATATTAATTATTAATGTGCGAACCTAGATTTTCTAGTTTTTAGGGTTTCATTCACCTTTATAGGTTGAACTTTGTATTTTCCTTTTCATTAATTCAGATTATAATTTCGCTCTTACATTTTTGAGAAACTTTTGAGTTCTTCTCTTTCCCTCTTCCGGCTTCTTTATTGTAACAGGTTCTTGCATGCAGGTGTTCTTCAGGTTCTATGGATTTGTCTCTCAAATCCTACATGGTATCAGAGCCACACTGCTGCTGCCTGGTCTGGTATTTTTGAAGTGGAAAATTTTTTGCTCTCCAGAGGGTTTTGGGCTTGCCCTTCAGGTCTAGTATTCTTTGTAGGATGATATACTTTTCATATAAAGTTGGACGTATTTGGCCACAGTAACATTTGGTTACAGGTTTTCTTCTCATTTTTTGTGCTTTCTGTAGTTGTCTTTTGTTGTACGGGAGGATAGAATTATACATTTTGGGGGGGTACATTTGATTTCTGTACTTTAATTCAGAAATGACCCTTCTACTTCCGTCTACTTCTTCTCTCAATGTCGGACCCCTCTGTGGCCTGACTGATGCCACACAATTATCACACCTGGAAAGCACACATGACCAGGCTACTCATGTCACGTGGCTTATGGTCATGTCTAGATGAGAACTAACCTACTCTACAGCATCTGTTTCAGGTCCTTCAGCACAGGAAAAAAATGGATGAAGTCATGGGTTTGATTGCACTGCACATTTCAGACAACCTAATGTTTCATCTGGATGGTTTGACCACTCCTCACACATATTGCGGAAAGTTTGCAAATCTTTTTGGCACTGTGAATGCATTCAGGGCACTTCAGCTTGATTCAGAGTTGACATCCTTGTCTCTTGAGATTTTTTCCACCATTGAGGAATTTTGATGAAGCTCAATGCTCTCCACTCACTTTTACAGGGATGTGGGAAGACCAAATCAGATGATGAGTGTATCTTTCTAATACTCTCAAAGCTTCATGGAGAGTTCCAGATTTTCTCCTTCACTTTCTATTCCACTATGGATGCCTTGGGTCCTAGGCACAATATGCCTTCATTTGTGATCTTCTGTGATCGGTTGACTCAAGAGCAGTCAAAGATTCAATAGCTGCATGATACTTTAGGCTCTATGAGCCATGCCTTCGTTTCTCACCCATCTCCAAAGAAACTAGAGCAGAAACAGGTATCATTATCCATAGAATCTTGGAAGGATTCTCCTTCCCAGCATTCCTCTAGCCCACCTCCTTCACCTAAGGGGAAATCAAAGACAGACAAACCCAAGTTTACTTATTGCAATAATTTCAATCATGATGAGTCTCAGTGCTTTCAGAAGAAGGTAGATGGATATGCCCAACAGATTGCTGATTTGACAACTCTTTTTCATAAGAGAAACATTGATATTCCTACTTCCTCTTCTCACTAGTCTTCTTCATCATCATCTCAGGCAGATGGGTCAAACAATGGAAAGGGTCATGCCTTATGTGCATCTGCTATAGCTCCCTCTTCTTGGTGGTTGTTGTATTTCAATGCTTCCCATCAAATGGCATCTTCTTAGAGTTCCTTCTTAGCTTTTGCAACCTCTCCTACCCCACACATCTTAATGGGGAATGATCCTGTTATGATCGTGTGTGGTTGGGGTTCTATTGACATCGATGGTGGTGCATTCCATGATGTACTATGTGTTCCATCCTTATCATCGCACCTTCTCTCCATTTATTAGATTACTCACAGTGGGATAGAGAAGACAGTTGAGTTCACTGCAGATTCTATACACATTCGAGATCGTGTGACTGGCCACATTGTTGCTATAGGGATAGTTGATCATGCCACCCACCTATACTCCTTCCATTTTGGTCCACCATCTGCTGTGTCAGAGAATATCTCTCCTACTTCACGAGTGCCTGGGGAGAAGAAGTCAGGTCACCTAAACTTCTATGTTGCTCCTGAGATCAGTGTTGTGGCTTCTCTACCTCCTCCTCTTATTGCGCCTGCCTTTGTTTAGCATGATTCTTCTTTAGCAGTTCCTGTTATGGTCACTCCCTGCATCAAGCCTTCCCCTCCAGTTGTTGAGGGCATATCTGAGGACATTCATCTCCTCTTAGCTGACAGATTCAGCCCATCTATTGGCCCACCTTCATTGGGGATTCCATTCCAGGAGTCCCATTCATTCTCCTTTGAGAACCAGCTCAGCCTTCTAGTTTCACCACTCATTTAGGGGTTCCCTTGTTACTCTGTACCTCTGTTTCTTCCACATTGGAGTTCCATTGGTTTGATCATTTCTATAGGGGTTCCATCATTCTGGGGGGCCTTAGTGTCTCATCCCTCTCTCATGGGGGGTTTGATTGTACTTATGGTTTTGAGAGAGTCTCTTGAGCCATTATTTTCTGCATTTTCTTCTATCTCTTCTTGGAGTAGGGTTTTTCAAATGTGGTTTTCTCTATTTCTCCACTTTAAAGAGATTTGGTTGTGCTTGGGTACCTGATCAGGCCTTGTTTCCAGGACCCATCTTTTCCTGATTTCATAGCTGTGCTAGGTTAGCTTACCTCCTAAGCTTCTCTTAAGGGGGGGTGTTAGAGTGATTATCTATTTACACTTATTAATTAGATCACTTTGATTTAATTAATTAAGTTGTCTATTACTCTAGTTTACTTAAGCTATCTCTTAGGTGCATTATAATTAATATTTATATTAATTATTAATGTACAAACCTAGCTTTTCTAGTTTTTAGGGTTTCGTTCACCTTTATAGGTTGAACTTTGTAGTTTCCTTTTCATTAATTCAGATTATAATTTTGCTCTTACATTTTTGAGCAACTTCTGAGTTCTTCTCTTTCCCTCTTCCAGCTTCTTTATTGCAACAAGTTCTTGCATGCAAGTGTTCTTCAGGTTCTATGGATTTGTCTCTCAAATCCTACAAAAACCACTTGGGACAGGTAACCCAAAATTTTCACTCTTCTAAAGTGATCTCGGTGAAGAGCCAACCCTGTTAAAGGTTACAAACACACTATTAGGTGTGACCTTGTTAGAGGATTTAAAAGATTAGTTTATCACTTGACATCGGGCATCATTATGCTACCTTCTATGACCAAACCCAGTGTAGTCTGCCAAATGGTATCATGGCATCTCATGCTATGCTACTTTTTTATACTCCTTGGGATGTATCTCAATATAAAAAGGATCTTTAAATCCTACTAGGTTAAGAGACTTTCTAAATCAATGGTTAAACTAAAATAGTAAATGATCTATTCACATATACAACTTATACTTGCAGATTTTCAGATCTATTGTAAGCTCATTTAAACCATTTTTGACCAATATATCTATTCAATACCTTTGCTCCACTTTTGTTTCTTCTCAGTGATGTTGTGCTCTGTTGCTTAGTGTTCACAGAAATCTTTATCTCTTTCCTCAGCTTGATTGATCAGTACTATATGAATTATTTCTTCATTAGTTTCTCTTCAGCATCTTGTTTTTCATTCACTCCCCTTAATTTATAATGAATTAAGTTATCTCTTTATAGAAATGATATCGTCATTTCTCTCTTCTTGATATTCTTGTTCTTGGCATGATCCACAATCTTAGCCAATCTTGATTTAGAGCAGAACTCTTTTTTTATCTCGTAGAAATATTCTTTCCAACTGGATAAAACAACTTTAAATCCTTTACTTATCTTTGGCTTTAACTTTTCGATTAAAACAATGATAAAAACCAGTTAAGTCTATTTTTATCTCTACCAGTTAAGTATTTTGTCATTTATGAACTTCAGTTAACTTTGTTGTTTTAACTCTTTGATAGCTTTAGTCAACACTTCAGTTCTCATTGGACTTCTTCGTTGGGGTTTTTTGTCCATCGGGGTTGTCTGTCCTTCGGGCTTCCCTGCAAAGTTCTGCTCGTCGGTTAACACTGTAATTTTGGCCATCGGTAATGCTTGTGATTCTACTCTTTGATAATTCTCGTTGGTTTATTTTCTTGGGCATCACTGTGACTTAACTTTTGGTTATCTCTGTCCTTCGGGTTCCACTAGCCGTCGTTGTTTGAAGTCACTTAGTGAATGCTTTTCTTTTATGCATTACTGAAAGCATAATCTTTCTCTCTCTGATTCTATAAATTCTTTGACACTTTGATTATAATAAATTAGATTATATCAAGTTGACATCAATGACAATATAATACATTAACTATTTTAATGTCTTGCATTATCTTTCTGCATTTTGGTGATCAACTTAACATCTTCAAACATTCAATTAGTTACATGTCATCAATATCTCTCTTTGGCATTGATGGAAACACACTACATTATCATACTATATTATTACTAATACAATATGAAATATAATAGTTTCATTAATCTCTCCTATTTTAACTATTACAAATGTATGACTCTCAGTAAGCTCATATAGCTTAGATTTGTTTCTTGTTGAGTGGGGTCTTCATTCTTCAATCACTTTACTGGATAGATGTAGCAACTTTTGTCTTTGTTTCTGATATGTTCTTTGCCTTGACTTTTCCTCTTCTTGATAATCTATTTTTCCTTTGACAGCAATGTCTCCCTTATATGTATTCTCTCCCTTTGTTACTTCTCTCCCTTAGATGGATATTTCATATGTAATCTCTCCCCATGGATAAAGATTAAATTTTCCTTTTGATTTCTTAGGAACTTCTCTTCATGGATAATGATATAATCTCTTTTGATCAATGAGATAATCTCTCCCTTATGATAATGAGTCTCTCTCCCTTTCAAACAATTCTTCTATATCATCTTCCATTCCCCTTTTATAATATACTCCTTGAATTCCCCTATCCATCAGCAATACATTGTCTCTAGTGTTCGGTATAGATTTGTACCTTGTTGTGTACATATGTATCTATTGTTTTTCATCTTGATGCTTGCATAAAAATGAATTATCTTTTGATTGTGTGTAGGCTAATGCATTATCCTAGTCATCTTACTGGCCGATAGGTAAGGGTTGTACCCCTAGTCTCTGTCACAAGTACTCAAATGTATCTTTCGATAATGGCTTGGTCAATATATCAGATAATTTTTCCTTTGATTGAACATATTCTAGTATCACCTCCTTTGCTTGCACTTTTTCTCTTAGATAGTGATACTTGATAGAAATATGCTTAGTCTTAGCATGCATGACTAGATTATTAGAAATGTTAATTGCAATGGTATTACCACAATATATAATCACTGGTTCAAGGATCTTCATATTCATACCTTCCAGCAACTATTTGATCCATGAAATATTGGAGCAATTTGTAGTAGAAGCCACATATTCTGCTTCTGCAGTAGACTGAGAGATGCATCCTTGTTTCTTGTTGATCCATGTGACAAGTTTGTCACCCATGAAGAATGCTCCTCCACTTGTGCTCTTTCGGTCATCAATGTTTCCAGCCCAATCAACATCTATATAGACTTGTAGCTTAAATATTCCTTCTCTTTTATACCATAAGCCATAGTCCTCGGTGTTCTTCAGATATCTCAAAATTCTCTTGACAGCAGTCATATGTGATTCTTTGGGATTAGCAAAGAATTTTGCAACTATTCCAACTGCATGTGCTATATTTGGTCTGGTATGAACAACATACATTAGTTTTCCAATCATTGATCTTTACAAGGTCTGATTTACCTTATTTTATTTGTCTTCTTTTGTCAGCTTACATCTAGTAGCCATAGGTGTTCCAACTAGCTTGGAATCTTCCATCTTGAATATCTTCAGCACTTCCTTGATGTATTTGGACTGAGTGATATATATGCCTACATCTTGTTGAAGAATCTGTAGACCAAGAAAGAATTTGATCTCCCCAAACATAGACATTTACAAAAAAATTCTCATTTCATTAGAAAAGGATTTTCATAACATTTTATTTCCCCCAAAAATGATATCATCAACAAATATTTCAGCAATTAGAATATTACCATCGGTATCTTCTTTTAAGTACAAATTTCTATTTTCACTTGTTCTTACAAATTCAATGCTAATGAGATAGGAGTGAAGTCTTTCATACCAGTCTCTAGGTTCATGTTTCAATCCATACAAGGCTTTATGTAGTCTACATACCATGTTCCTCTTGTCTGGATCAACAAACCCTTCTGGTTGTTCAATGTATACCTCTTCTAGTATTCCATTTAGGAATGCAGATTTGACATCCATCTGGTATACCTTGAATCCTTTGAATGTAGCATAAGTAAGTAATATTCTTACTCCTAGTCTAGCAACGGGTGCAAAGGTTTCTCCATAATCAATACCTTCTTCTTGTGCATACCCCTTGCATACTAACCTTGCTTTGTTTCTTGTGACTTCTCCATTCTCATTTAGCTTGTTTCTGAATATCCATTTGGTACCAATGACATTCTTGTCATCTGGTCTCGGTACTAGTGTCCATGTACTATTCTTCTCAATCTATTCTATTTCTTCATTTATAGCACTGACTCATTCTTCATTCTCAAGTGAAATATTAACAAATTTAGGCTCAAGATCACAAAGTAAAAATCTAATGTATAGTGACTTACTTCTTGTACTCATTCCAACCTTCTTGTCTCCTATGATTTGATTTTGTGGATGATGTCTTTTGACATACTTGGCAAGTTTTGGTTCAGCTCTTTGTCCATCATTCTGATCATCTTCTTGACCTTCGTTCTAATCTTTGTCACTTGGTACATCATCTTGAGTATTATCCTATTTTTTGTTAATTGTAGCCCAATGCTCAGGTGCAATGTTCTATTGCTCAGGAGTGATACATTGTTGCTCAGGTAGAGTGTCAGTTTATTCAATATAAAAAAACTTGTTGTAGTCCTCTGGTTCTCTTCTGCTTTTCTTATCATTTTTTTCTACAAATTCATCTATCTTTACATTTGCACTTTCAATGATCTTGTTAGATGACTTGTTAAGACACTTATAAGCCTTGCTTTTAGTGGAATACCCTACAAAGATACCTTCATCACTTTTGGAGTCAAGCTTTCCATTTCTATCATCCTTCAAAATATAATGTTGAATACCAAAGATTCTGAAGTAACTTACATTGGGTGTGTAACCATACCAAAGTTCATAGGGTGTCTTCTTTGTGTCCTTCTTCAATTGTACTTTTTTTAATGTGTAGACAGCAGTGCTGACAGCTTCACTCCAGAAATTTTGAGTGATGCTTTTCTCAATCATCAATATTCTTGCACAATCAACAATTGATCTGTTTCTCCTTTCAGCTATCCCATTTTTCTGTGGTGTTCTTGGTGTAGAAACCTATCTTTTAATTCCATGCTCATTACATAAATTAGTGAATTCATCTAAAATAAATTCCCCTCCTCTATCTGACCTTAAGAATTTCAATTTCTTATCACTTTGTTTTTCTACCATAGCCTTATACCATTTAAACATCTTAATTGCTTCTGATTTATCTTTTAAGAACATAACTCTCATCATTCTAGAATAATCATCAGCAAAAAGAATGAAGTACCTATCTCCATAGTAACTCTTTGTCCTCATGGGTCCACATAGATCACTATGGACTAATTCTATAATTGCATTAGATGTATGGGTTTTACTCTTGAAACTAGACTTTTTCATCTTAACTTTTTGACAGTTCTTGCACATGATATGCTCGGGATTTGTCATGCTCGGTAAGCCTCTGACATTCCTTTTATTGCTTATCTTTATAATATTGTCAAAATTCACATGACATAGTATTTTTTGCCACAACCATGTCTTCATTTCTAGCCATTAAACAAGTGGTGTTAATGTCATCAAGATAGAAAAGGTTACCTTTTATCTTCTCACCAGTTCTGATCAACCTTCCTGATTCATTGAAGATCTTTTCCTTCTTATTCTCAAATGCTACTCAGTGACCTGTATTGTTTAGCTGTGAAACACATAAAAAATTATAATTTGATCATTTTAACTAGAAAGAATTTTCATATTTGATCAGTTTTTTTTAACATTATGGTTGCTTTACCTTCAACCGGACAAGGTGTGCCATTACCCATTCTTACTGAACCACCATTATAGTATTCAAAAGTTTCAAACTTTTTCTTATCACCAGTCATGTGGTGAGTGCATCCACTATCTATGATTTAGACATCATTCTTACTAACCTTAGATATGAGTGCAATTTTTTACATACCTTTCTTCTTCTTTGTTTGAATCATCCTTCATGGCTACAAATACCATCTCAATGTCTTCTTCAGATTTGGTGGCAGTATCATCAGCTCTGTTCTCAGCTAGGTAACAAGATTTCTTTCCTTTTTCCTTGTGGTCTTGGGTATCTCTTCTTTCAGTTTGTCAGTTTCTTCGGTAATCTCTATTATCACCTTGGTCAAACTTATTTTCATATGTTCTGTCATCACTTCTGTTATCATTTCTTCTATTAGGACATCTTGTAGCAAAGTGTCCAACCTATTTACAATTAAAACATACAAGTGGTAATTTACATTTGTATCTACCTTTGCCTCTCTACAATCTTCTTTACATTAGTGCTTCAATCTCATCAAGTCCTTGATCCTCATTATCACTTTCACTATCATTTCTAATAGCATGTTTATGACTTGACTTACTTATTCTCAAAGAAGATTTGAATGCAGATTCTATAGATGGTAAGACATTATTATCAAATTTATTCATCTCAAATGAAATCATTCTACCAATCAAACTATCTAGAATAATTGTATTGTTTGCAACTGCTCTCATTTCTTGAATAGCAGAAACTCTAATAACATATACAAGCAATAAGGTTCTTAAGATTTTACTTACCATTGTCTCCTCTTCAAGTACACCTCTAACTCCTCAGATAGCATTGACTACCTCTTTGATTCTGTAGCTATACTAAGTCATATTTTCTTCTTATTTCATCCTTAGGTCATCAAACCTCCCTCTTAGGATTTATGCCTTGGCTCTTAGTACATTAGCATCTCCTCCATGTACCAGCTTCAACTTATACCACATTTTCTTTGCAGAGGTGCAGGTTTTGACATCTTCAAACTCAGCATTGGAGAGTGAGGAAGCAATTTATATCATCATGTAATTATGCTCATGCTATTGTCTCAATTTATTAAGAGTATGAGGTCCTATAGGAAACACATATTCAGTATCAATGTGTTGAGTAACATCATTACCAATACCTAATAGGTGGAGTCTTGTTCTTCTTTTCCATGATGTAAAGTTGTCTTTATTCAACTTGGGCACATCTTGTTTGTTCATCTTGTGATATTTTGCTTGAGCTGTTAAAATCCCTTTCTAAGCACACAAGCTTTGATACCAATTGTTAGTAATAACTGAGAGGGGGGTGAATTAGTGGCCTCAAAATATTCCAATTAATCAACCCAAAAACTTAGTACCAAAATATTAGCCTCTAGTTATCTTTAGTCCTACAAGATGTATGCCTTCAAATATATTTATCAAATAAATACTACTCGGAGTTATCTTTTAAATCTTATTCTTTATGTTTACTGAATAGCAGTCTTTCATTTACTAAAAATAGTAAATTTCTTAGTGTATATCGATCAATCCAGATTAGTTATGTTTAATGTAAAACACTAAAGTAATGACTCATAAACACATTGACACATGGATTTTTAACGTGGAAACCCTGTTAAGGGAAAAACCACATGGGACCAGTAACCCAAAATTTTCACTCTTTTGAAGTGAGCTCGGTGAAGAGCCAACCCTGTTAAAGGTTACAAACACACTGTTAGGTGTGACCTTGTTAGAGGATTTAAAAGATTAGTTTGTCACTTGATATTGGGCATCTCTATGCTACTTTCTATGACCAAACCCAATGTAGTTTGTCAAATGGTATATGGCATCTCATGCTATCTTCATGATCAAATATTTTGATACTCCTTGGGATGTATCTCAATATAGAAAGGATCTTTAAATCCTTCTCGGTTAAGAGACTTTCTGAATCAATGGTTAAAATGAAGAATTAAATGATCTATTCACATATACAACTTATACTTGCAGATTTTTGGATCTATTATAAGCTCATTTAATCCATTCTGATCAATATATCTTTTCAATACCTTTGCTCCACTTTTCTTTCTGCTCAGTGATGTTGTGCTCTGTTGCTTTTTGTCTGTAGAAATCTTTAGCTCTTTCCTCAGCTTGATTGATCAGGACTGTATGAAGTTTTTCTTCATCAGTTTCTCTTCAGCATCCTCTTTTTCATTCACTCCCCTTAATTCATAATGAATTAAGTTGTCTCTTTATAGACATGATATCATTGTTTCTCTCTTCTTGGTTTTCTTGTTCTTGGTGTGATCCACAATCTTAGCCAATCTTGATTTAGAGCATAACTCCTATTTTATCTCGTAGAAATGTTCTTGCCAACTGGATAAAACAGCTTTAAATCCTTTACTTATCTCTAGCTTTAACTTGTCAATTAAAACAATGATAACAACCAGTTAAGTCTATTTTTAGCTCTACCAGCTAAGTATTTTTTCATTTCTAAACTTTAGTTAACTTCAGTGTTTTAACTCTTTGATATTGTTGATCAACACTTTAGTTCTCCTTGGGCTTCGCCATCAAGTTTGTTTGTCTGTCGGGGTTGTCTGTCCTTTGGGCTTCCCTACAAAGTTCTGCACATCGGTTAACACTGTAATTCTGGCCATCGGTAATGCATGTGATTCTGCTCTTCTGTAATGCTCGTCACTTTATTTGCTTGGGCATCATTGTGACTTAACTTTAGGTTATCTTTGTCCTCTGGGTTCCACTCGTCGTGAGTGTTTGAAGTCACTTAGTGAATGCTTGTATTTTATGCATTACTGAAAGCATAATCTTTCTCTCTCTGATTCTATGAAGTCTTTGACACTTTGATTATAACCGATTAGATTATATCAATTTGACATCAATGACAATACAATCCATTAACTGTTTTAATGTCTTGCATTATCTTTCAGCATTTCGGTGATCAACTTAACATCTTCAAACATTCAATTAGTTACATGTCATCATCTACATTTTCCAGTTATATTTGCTTGAAATTTATGATACTTTCTTCAATTTTATGACTGATAATAACACTCAAGTCTACTGACAAAAATTTCATTTGTTGTTACAGAATCTACTGGCCATTTTTGGAGATGTCTGGGCATTTTTGAGGCTAACACCTCAAAAATATGCAAAATTGCAACAAAATTGTTTTCCATCCATGGGATAAAGTCTAAGAACCATTTTACTAGTGTAAACAGTCATTTACAGCTAAAATTTGACTTTAAATTTATGCTCGAATATAAAAAAATGTGATTCATCTTTTGAACAACAATAAAATTTTGTTTCCTTCCCTTTATAATTCCACAGAGCGAGTAGATAGATTATCCAAGACACTTTGATCTATATAGTGTTCCAAAAAAATATTTTATGTTCCTCCACTGTCTTTCCAAAGTACCAACACATGCTTTGTTAATGTTTTACCAATAATATATTCTGGAGAAAATCATTCTACTTCATTCCCACAAATAACATTTTCATAGTGTATAACGAAATACTAAATATTAAGATTCAAATGCATATCAACACGAAAAAATATATCAGGAAAGAAAAATCAAAATCTGCAATTTTAACATCAATACATAATTTTTAAGATGCAAGAGAACACTAAATATTAAAAAGACATGAGAATAAAATATACTTCCCTGAATTTTTCTTCATGGCTTTGTGGATGCAATTTCTTTTCTAGATTTCGCAATAGACATATGTTTTCTTACCTTCTACTACAAGATCATCTTGCTAATTTTATTTTCCTCATATAAACATGTTGGGCGCTTTTTATAAATCTGGGCAATTTTGGGGCTCATACACACTCCAAAATTATTAAAAACAATCTAAAAATGACCTCCAAGTTGAGGTATATGGTTTGAGCAGTCATTTTAAAAATAAAATAATTATTTATAGCATATATTATGTCCTAAAAAATTGCTCCAAATATTTGCACGTGCATATAAATACTAGCCATTTTTGCACATTTTTGAGCATTTTTTAGGCTCCCAGCATCTCAAAAATACACAAAAGTATCAAAAACTTTTTTCTCATTTATGGTAAAAGGTCTTCAGGAAATTTGGGAGGTATAAACATTCATTTGCAGATTATAAAAGACATCAAATCTTTTCTTGAAATTAAAATACGTGATTCGTCTTTATTGAACAAGAGAAACAGATTTATTTCCTTCCGCTCCAAATTGCTTCATTATTTTATGTTGATATAATAACTATTTTATTTACTTAGACTTTAGTGCAAAATATAATTGTGAAATAATGCAATATTATAATATATACAATTATATAATAATATGATTGTAATATAATATAACTATGCAAAAATTTTAACTGTACATGAGCTCTTAATATTAAAAATTCTAATTCCATATGTACACAAAAATGATCATAGAAATATAAATGAAAGGATAATTTCAAAAGGGTTTGCACTTAAAATGCAAGAAAACAGAGAACATTTAAGAAAAATAGAAGATATACTTACCTATCCAGTGAAACCTTACCTCTGTTGAAAAAAAATTTTGGTAATATAATATTTTATGCCTTCTTGAAATGCACTGAACATAATTTTCATGTCAATCTTCATAATTCCCGATGTAATAAATTTGTTCACCATGTGATACATTTTCTGACTATGTGATATCCTCTGGTTCTTCAAGTGTAAATCCATCATCTCTATGAACATTATTCATTGTCATTTCCTCCTGTACATGTGAGTCATTATGCAATATTTTGCCCTCACTATTGAGGAAATTTGAAGAATTTTTGAGACCTTTCACAAAAATATTTCCTTCCTAAATTATTTCTTTCATTTGAAATTTATTTTCCATTTCACCAAAACATATGGATTCACCAACACACCTATCATGGTAAATTGAGAAAAAAATTGAACCATTGTTCCTCACATATTTCTGATATTCAATGTCCAATATATCTAAAATTTCTTCTGTAGTGAGAAAATTTTCATCTTGATCTACTTCATTATCTGCATCTACTTCACATGTTAAATTGTTAGAAGATTCATCCATGCATGAATCAATTACTAGTTCCCTATCCTCAACATTGTCTTCTCTAATGGATACACCACAAATTAAATGTCTAATTTTCTAAAGTATGAGACTACGGATAAAGTTATCATTTCCTTCACATGTCTGGTAAGTATTTTCTTCTTCATATTAATCTCGGGGGGTATGTAGGTTTCTTCTTCCATATTGGAATTTTGATTTTCTTCATAGTCACATCACTCATTGTCTCCTTCATCACTTGCATTATAAAATTCATACACGAACCATTCTACAAATTCCTTCCATGATGAAATGCTATGTGCAGGTAATGACTCATATGCTTTTCTTGCATAATCCTAGAGCATTTTGGAAAATAGAATCATCACCTGGCCTTCTTCATCAATTTCATAATCTTCTATGAATGAATATAATACTTTTAAATGTCATTTTACTGATTCATTATATTCACCGTAAAACCTTGGTACAACTTGTGCAATTTGCAAAAATAACTTATCTGGAAAAATCTAAATCCTCTGAAATTCAATGGCCTAATGCCATCTGAAATATTTTCTTTGATACATTTCGTACTAAGTTCTTTTTTACTAACTAGGGGATCAATATTCATTCCCTCTAGGTTCTTTCCCTCAGTGGAGTCACTGATAACTTCTGACACATGGAGTCACCACCTTCTTATCAAAAGGAAAATACAAACTAGTCTTGAATTCTTAATCCAACGGAGTCACTTTCTAAAAAAATTATGTAGAGTCACCACCCTTTTCTTCAAGGAAAAATTTAACTTGGTATTATGAGTTCTCTCACTTCCAGCAGAATCTAGCGCTCTGATCACCAAAAATTATGAGTAATGTTTTTACAAACAACTCCTAGTAGAGTCACTAATTTGTTGGTGCCCAAAACAATGGTTTGGATTTCCTATGGACTTGCCAATCCAATGCTGGGAAACCCAATTTTGTTTTCCAACTAACAAGTTCATCCAAATGGAGGTTTGAGCTTCTGCAATTCTGGCTCTGCAAAGCCAAGACTGGTATGCTTTTACCTTAACCAAATCTATTGAGTCAAAGGATTTTTATAGCAAATAACTAAATATAAAACTTGTGGATTCTCTCAAGGTGGAAAATAAACTTGAGAGGAATAAAATTGTACTTGTATCTCAATCAATAGTATATTGAATGCTGCAAAAATTGAAATGCTTTGATTAATAGTAAATGTTTGACAAAAGGTATATAAAATGAAATAGATCAAAGGAATAAAATATCACAAACTTTGAACAATGAACTGAATGACTATATTCCAATTATTAATAAGATCACTGCCTTGCTCCTACTTGGGCAATGGAGTCAATTCTATATCAATCCTATGTACACCTTAGAGACGGTTTTAATAACTTGTATATTAAAAGACCATCATTTCAAGGGCTTCTACATGAATTATAATTGAAACTAGATTATATAGTTAATTCTATTGAATTTAACTCTGTCTTTGAGAGACCAATAGAACAAAGGAAAATTTGTTAACCACACCTTTCAACTAATGATCAAACTATATATATATTTCAAATTACAAATAACATGAGAATTCAACACAATGAAACAGTCTATCTAAATAGATTTATCTAAGAGACTAACTGAAAATAATTGAAAACTATTACCACACGTGAGAGAAAAAGCACTTATCTCTTTATTAATGATGAAAAAATAGTACAACAGAGTTCATGTTGCAGTTGTGATAAAATTCTATCCTATGAAAATATGTATTGTATTGTGTCTTATTGTTGTAATTCTCCCTATATTGATCTTGGTATCCCATTTATATAAAATTCAAGGGATGCGTACAAGCTTCAGACCAAAATGTCTTTTGGAAACTAATATCTAATCCTAAATCAACAACTGAAAAATTAATATATAATGTATAATTACAATTAATATATCAACCATCCAGAATTCAATATCAAATCTCTTATTAATGTGCTTTTGAAAATGCTTTTCACATTTTCAATCCCATAAATATAAAGCCTCTTTCCAATAATGTCTCATTTCTCAAAATTTCCTGCACATGAAATAAATTAATTAGGAGTTTAAATAAATCAAAATTTACTTTAGGGTTAATTAGGAAAATTATATGGTTAAAACATTATTCATGCTTCTAAAATAACCCCTTTTAGAAATATTTTATCATTTAGAGCATATACTAATATATTATATTGTTAATCCAATGGTTTGCATAATATCATTAAAAGATGAAATATTTCCTTTTAAATGATCCCATCAATGTAATATTTTGCTTTTTAGGGAATGTATTATCAAAATAATACCAAATCTCAACTCATAATATATTAATTAATTATAAATCATTTGTTTTCAAATAATTATTCCCCAAAATAAATAGGTAAGAAATACTCCCTTTGGGAAAATGTTTTGATTTCCTTACCTGCACATTCAACGGGAATAAATTAATCATTTATTTCAATAAGTATCATGCCTAAAATATGAGATTTATTTCCCAATGGATATTTCAAGTATTAATATAGGGCAATTAGTTAAGGAGGGAAATGGATAGTTAGGGTAGTTATGGGGTTGGCTTGAGAGGTTGAGTGTTCAACTCCCTCTCGCTACCATTTTGCTCAATAATGATTTTGTAAACAATATCTGTATGCGAAAAAATAATCATATTGCAAATCAAAAATATTCTTGGGTAAGATATACTCCCTGTAGAATATTTTTTTGATTGTCCAACCTGCACATAGAATAAATCAATTAAATATCCAACATTTCTCTTAAGTAATTTTTGTGCATGTAAACTAATTTTTCACTTTAGAAGTTATTCCACCAATATAATATTTATAAGGAAAGTAATAATTAATTTATAATGTTTCAATGTAACTCCTCTTATAATATTTTAGATAATAATTAATCTTCAAAGTATGAAGGTGAGAAATACTCCCTTTGCGGTGGTGTCATGGTGTACACCTCTCTCTCCGGTCCCCATAGCTTTCCAAAGGCGGGGGTTAGTAGCAAAGGTTCACAAATGAATGCAAATCAAGTATACAATGACTACTAAACAAATAACAGAAACGTGAGCAATAAAATGTACAAGCAAGAGAAAGGAAGACAAGTAAATGCAAACCCCACGATGCTTGAAGCTTCTATTGTTTCTCTCTACTCCTTCCAAAATGTTGTTCTTGATGCTCAGTATTGGCGGG
>MU224039.1:382005-405660 GCA_018584345.1 Thuja plicata | reverse complement strand
TTGAACTGAAGAGGTGGGTGAAGTTACCCATGTGGACTGGAGAGATGGGTGGAGTAACCCATGTGATCTAATTGGAGTTATCTCTTTGAAGATAAATGAGTACTTAATTCATTTATTTAATAATTGTCTAACATGTAAGATAATTGAATTCTTTTTAATTAAGAATTGCTTTATTTGATGAAATTAAATTAATTTAATTGAAATTAATTTAATTGGAAGAATTTAATTAGTAAGTTTAAATATTTGGATTTAAACTATAGGAAATTGAGTTTAATTAATTAAATAATGATAATTAATCAATTAAAGCTTAATTAATTATTTAATTAATTTTGGGAATTGGATTAGATGATTTGAGGAATGATTTTAGAAGAAAATAGATAATTTAATTAATGATTAAAAAACCATTAATTAATAGATGAAAATTAGTGTTTTTAATGTAAAGTCGCAAGCTTGTCCATTTTAGGGTGTCTACACATGGTTATGTAATTTTTATCATTTTGATAAAATCAAAATCTTTAGGTTTCACATATAATGCCCTAAATCATTAGGCTATTAATTAAGCAAATTTGTGTCCACAAATTTAGGTTTCAACAATCCCAAGATGTGATCATTCTCTTTCCTTCTTTAACTCTATCACCTTTTAGGTAGTTCCACCGTGTGAGTGCTTCACCTTTCAATTTAGTTTTTGCAAATCTAACCTTCTTGTTTTCAATTACTTCCTTACATTCAAATTAGTTGTTCAGTGCCTCTATCCAATCTATAACCTCTTCAACATCCATCTTTCCACTATACATTTGGATTTCAGCTTTTTCATCTAAGGAATATCTACCCACTAAATTTAAGGCCTCAATGAATGTCCTCTGATCTGTAGGCATCTCCACTTCCTGCCTTGGGGTTTCTTCTTCTCCTCCCACTTCCTCTCTATCTTCATCATAGTCACATTCATTATTCTTCTTTTTTCCTTTTATCTTTCTGATCTCCTCAGCAAATTTGGCTTGAAACATCTCTTCCATTTCTTAGAATTTATTTTCCACTTTGTTAGTCATCCCTTTTGGAGGCATGATTCTAGCATTTTCTTCACTTTATTCTACTGACATACACCAAGATCACTTTTCCCAAATGATCAGGCTTTCTTTGATACCAATATGATGTTGAGCTCACAAGGAAGCAAGGGTTACTCGCCCACAACCCACAATAATTACCCTTACCTAGGCACACTTAGATTTCCAAAAAAATATCCTTTAGGGAATGCTAATCCAGTCATATCAATTCCTTCTGAGCCCTTTGAACATCTACAAAACCCCTTTCTTCTTATATAAATTATCACATAAAATATCCCCCCTTAAGACACCATCACCACCAAACCATTCATTTGTCTCACGAGGCTATAACATATTCTAAATGCAAAAGATGGACTAGGCATGTACAATTACCACCTCTTGACTCTAGAGGCTTAAGACAATAGAAATCATTCACCCTTTCTTTTCCACCACACCTTCTAAGGGTACTTTCCCTATAGAGCCCTAGTTCACTACTAGCCCTACTTGAGGGGTTTTTCACTAACAACTTCCAAACTTCCCAAAAAAGTATCAAAAAAAGTTGTAGTTTTGAGTACCTTTTTTCCCCCTTGACAACATATCCCAAATTAGGTTCTAGGTCTCCACATTAAGGTTCTCGGAGATTGGCTACAACCACAAACCTAATTGGTGAATTATGTCACTTTTATAAAGAAACCCCTAGGAAAATGCTTGATCTCCTGAAAAAAATGATTGTGTTAAGTCTTTACACCCTCCAAAGTACTAAATCTACCATTGGATTGAGCCTAGTCCACCAGTTTGTGCATCTGCAATCAAATTTCATTTTTACATGTGACTAGTCGCATTGAGATGCCTGGTCTATCAATTTTATTTTCTCCCAAATGCTTCCATGTCCTATTATAAAACCAAATGTATTATAAATTAAACTAAAGGCGCTAAATTCCCACCAAAGGCTTGGATTTTCCTATGGTGGAAAGTCGAGTTGTAAGCATTTTATTATCAAAACCCTAGGTAGGTGAGAGTTTAGTGACTGTCTACACAAAAACTGAAATATCTTCCTCAAAATTAAATGGATAGAACTCAAACCAATTGCAATATAAATTTAACTAAATTATCTATATACCCATGTGTATCAGATCAATCATTGAATCTATACAAGACCGTACAATGCAGGAAAATAATGAAATTGCTAGGAAATAAAAGTAGTTTTTATTGCTTCAAAACCAAAATCTTTAGCAACCCCTCATGTCTCAACCTCCAGAGAAATAAATAAGAATATTTCAAATTCCTAAACCAACACCAACAAAATTTTGAACCATTTTGTCCATTGGGGGGTAATTTGCACAATTTTTGTTAAAGTTGCTCAAAAGTTGTCAAGCAACTTTTTGAGCAATTTGGCAATTTTGACACATTTTTACCTACCTAATTCCTATCATTCAAATTACATTGCAAATAGCTCATACATGACTCTTAACATCCACAAAGTCCAATTTTATCATTTTCCTATGCTCCTAATGGTCTTTGACCAAAGTTGACCAAGTTGGCTTTTACATGCCTAAACAAGATGAAATGGCTTGTTTACCTTACAAAACATATTCAAATCCTTACAAAATGACATGTAATGGCCCTTAGGACCTTATTAAAACAAAAAAACTTAAATAAAATATGGGTCTATGGTCCTCTCTCTCTCTCTCTCTCTCTCTCTCTCTCTCCATCACCATACGTGTTAGGGAGAAGCAACATTTTTATATAATAAAAATGTGTATGTGTTCTATAAAACTATGGACATGGTGCATTTAAGGCCAATATGAACCTTGCAACTTTATCTCAATAGAACATGATGGGGTTTTGAGTAAAAATTACCCCTATGTGTTCCATTGAGGTAAATATCATTCCCAACGACCAAAATAATAGCATTGCAACTTGTTCCAAGGGCCCATTGTAGATTTTCATGTCTTTTGTGATAGTACCAGACAAATTTTAATATTTTTTTGTTACATATGATTTCAAATGATTGATTTATCTATTTGTTTGGTTTGTCCTTGAATTTATTTTAGTGTTAATACTTTTGATTATGTAGGGTCTCCCCCATTTCCATTCTATTTAGACACCCCAATGGATGTGAAATTGGTTTCTGTACTTGTATATCATGATCCTGTTAGACCCTTGTGAGGTCATACCTCCAGGATAGATCTAGTCGCGATTTCTTTATGTTGATGTCTTATGGATTTTGTATGGTTTTGAACAGTGATGGAACCACAAGGTTCTATGATGTGTACTATTTCACATTGTTTCTATACTCATGTTGATAAGTGTAGGATGCACTACGTTTTCACTAAGGTTAATTAATCCAACTGATTAGTATGACAATGCAGGTGAGTGTATGTGTTATGAGGAATTATTTGATGCAAGGAGAATACAAATTTTACAATAAGGTTAGATGTGCTTATGCTAGGTAGTTAAAGGCTTTATGGATATGAACGTAAATCAATCAATTAAGTTGAGACATGATGAAGTATCTAGTGATGTTCATACTATAATTAAAAGGATAGTGAAAGTAAGAATTGTTTGAATCAATCAATGTACTATTATTACATGCAGTAAGGTTAGTAGAATTAGACTTGTTTGTCATGTATTTGTTGTCTATGATTGATGGGTCTGATCTTATGAATGAATCAATATTTTGTTTAGGATGCACATACTAATGAATCTTATAATGAAGATTTTAAGATGTATTTGTAATGATACTAAATGACTAACTAGATTAGAAGACTAAATTGATGCGGTTAAATAAAGGATTTTTTTGAAATTTTAGAATGATGATTAGAGAAAGCCCCAAAATGGTTTTGGAAATTTATTACAAGATGCTATACTATTTTGATGTATTAGACTCTATTGGATAGTAAATTTCATATCATTATATCTTATATGGTGATCTCCTTTATATTATGATGCTAATGTTAGGATATACTTTATATGTTTGGATTTATTGATGTTGATGATATGGTTTAGAAAGTAGATTTGGATTCTTCCTATTTTGTTTTGATTGGATAAGGATTTTATGAAATGGGATTTAAAGCAAACATGATGTCAAATGGAAATAATATGATGTCTTGTTTATGCAAATACTTGAGGATGCTTATGATAGATTAATTTTAGGAAGTTATATTGTGATGAGAGTTAACGATAACTAATGAGTGGTATATTTGTGCTTTTAGAAATCTAATGGTATATGGTATCCTAAATTATGATGAATTTTGTAAAAGATACTAATCATAGAAATGTTTTATGCTAATCATTTATGTTGCATTTTTATATGTATGTATGTATCTTTTCATGAGCTACTAATATTTTGGTCTAGTGTGTAGGAAATTGATCATGGAATTTTAATGCGGGGAATCAAGGATGGATTAATGTGAATACTGTGTTAAGCCAAGGTTAAATCCAAGGGGATAAATAACCTAGGTGTTATGTGTTATTTAGTAAATGTAATGTTTTGATTGTGTTAATTATGTGTAAATCATGTTATTGTGAATTATCCACTTGGCATGTCATGTGTGTAGTAATGTGATGTATTTTATTTTGTGGTACAAATTGACACATGTGAATGTGAGTTGGCATGACCAAGTCAGTTGGATTTGAGTTAATGCTTACCCTTGGGTCATCCTGTAGAATTCCTAGGTGAGGTATCTTGGTTGTTGTGCCCTTGGAGGGGATCCTATTTTGCATTTTTTCAAGTCAACTCTTAGTGGACTTTTGAGGGGTTAAATGGAATCCTAGGGGTTAGTTAGGGTTTTATTTAGATAACCCAATAGGTATACTATAGGTTGGGGGTTACATTTTGACCAATAGGATGTCAAGAACTCAAATTTGACCTTTCAAAAAGTGTCTTCTTTGAGAGTGGAAAAATTTGGAAAAGAGTGACCAATCATATGAGAGGTTAGTTGGGAAGTTAGGTGGGATTTACCCTTTTAGTGGAATTTTGGAGGAGTTTGGAGATTGATTTCCCACTCTCCAAACTTGGAGACTTCTAGGTCAACTTGGTGATTTTGGTGAAGGAAGGAAAGAAAGAGGAGGGAAGAGCTCAACTCTACTTTAATTTTTTCCATAGCTTGGAGCAAGGTTGGTGCTCCTATCATGGAAGAACCATGTTTTGATTGTTTTGTATTGTATTTTAGTCCAAATGTATCAATGATGTATGTTTTTGTAACTGGGTAGCTTCAAGCTTCTTTCATGGATTTTTGTGAGTTGTTTTGGTTGTTTTATTTTGTTTTCCTTTTTTTATTATGGGTTTTCAAGGCTAGACTCACCCTTGGGAGGGAAGAGAGCCTTAAGGGTGAAGGATTTGGGAATGCCCAAATAGTGTAGAGTCTCTCCTCATGGAGGAGAGAGATATGACATGGGGTATGTGCTCCATGTTGTCATTTGATGTACTACACTTTTGGGGGTGATAAGGGAAGGTTGTGAATGTGAAATGGAGGATGTTATTGTGGTATTGCCCATGTGAGGAATTTCTCTTAGATCTATTGAGCCTTGTTGAAGGCATGGTTACTTTGTATTGGCATTCTCCTATTTGGGTTCATGTTCCACCTTCACCCCTCTTCATGGGTCCAAGGTGATCCAATGTGCATGTCATAGAAAATGGGTGTTCTTGTTGTATTTGTAATTTCGTCTATTCTTGTATTTTTATGTTGTACCCATTCATCCTTGATTCCCCAAGCTCGGGGGTGGTCTTGTAAAGACCTAGGTTTGGAGGTGAGTCTCCATGGTCAACAATATTTTCTCTTGTAGGTTTTTTTATAATGAAAGACTTGAAAGCATGAAAAAGAAAAAGAAAGAGAATGTAATCCTATTGTAGTTCTTTTTTTAAAGCTTAGGTGAAAGGATTTGTGGTTTTGAATACTTTTGTAAAATAAATTTGTAAGCCATTGTTCTTGTAACCCTTGTAAAGTATTTCCTATGTTTATGTTGTATTGTAATGTTGGAAGAAAGTTTATCTATTTGCAAGAGAAAAGAAACTACACTTAGCATTGTATTAAAGTATGCCTTATATCTTTAAATCAATTCAATGTTCATTTTGTGCCTCACTCTCCTTGAAATGAATAATGATCTAAAAATATTGAGTAAAGAAGTTGAAAACAAATAGTGGCTTATGCATAGATATTAAAATTCAGATTTTTTTTCTTTTACTCTAAATAGAAATCTTAGTTCATTTATGAAAGTACCCATTTTACCTAATGTCTATGCATTTCCTTTTTTGTTGTTTTATTTTATTTTAGACAATGATCTCTTTGTAAAGACTTTTTTTTTTAATAACCATGTCCATTAAGCATAAGAAAACTTAATTACCTTTGATTTTTTATTAAGTGTATATATATATAAATTTATAAACCCTTTGCCTTCTTTAAAAAAAAAAACATTTTAACTTGCTATATATATATATATATATATATAATTCAAAAAAAATTTAATCAAAAAAAAAAAATTATAACTTAGGGAACGGTTGGGGGGGAAGACCGCAGCCCCCACCCCCGCGGCCCCTCCTTTGAAGGAGACTGTGGGGTGGTAAGGGGAGTAGCTCCCCCACCCCCGGCCAATGCAGAAGCAGTCGTGTGATGTCGCAGTAGCAGATATTGTTGCACGCAGCTCACTAAGTTGTGACTGCGGCAGCAGAGGGGGGGTGAACCCCACCCTCTTTCACGGTCTCTGCTTGCACAAAGGTTCGCCTTCTTCGCCCAACCCGCCATGTGGCAGTTTTTTTTTTCAAATGCAGATGCCTTAACCAAAAAAAAAACATAGTACCACCATGTATTTCTTTCACAAAGTATATTTATATATTTAACATATATTTATATATATACATACTCTATAATTTATATACATATTTATACATTAATATATGAATTTATAGACCAAAGCCCGTAGCTTTCCAAACAAAAAAAACTCCATGAAAGCTTCAATCTGACCTGCAACATCAAACAAACAAAAAAAGCTCAAAAACAATTTCGAGATTAGGGTTGGAGAGTTTATTTTAATATAAAATAATATTAGGGTTTGAAGATTTGAATTTTAAATTAGAGCCCAACCCTAATTCGATTTAGGGTTAGGGCTAGCTCTAAGGGAAGGTTAGTTGGCTAAAGATTTAAACTTTATAATATATTAATGAGTATTTAATTTTGCTTGCTTTAAATTTGAATTTAAAGGAAATCTTTTAAGAGTTGACTTTCCTTGTAAGTTTCTTATTAATTTTTTTTGTTAACGAGAAAGGGTTTTATTTATTTAAACTACTTTATGTGGGTGGAATTATCTTAATTGGTTATTATTGAAAATTCTAAAGAGGGTTCCATTCTTTGACTGGACTTTTGATTGGAAAATTTCATTAAGGTAAATAGTTAACCATGAAGACTAGATTTTCTTTAAATAAATTTGTAGATTTAATAATTAATGTAAATTTTGTCACTGGACTCTTGTGTAAAATTAATTTAGGAAATGATTAAGTAATTATTTAAAAAATTAAGATTTTGGATAATTTTACTATTAGAACATTTTAATTTGAATCAAATTAAATGCAAATTATTATTATAGGTTAAATATTATTAAGATTATAGCTTATGTAAGATTGGAACCTAATGTTTTCCTTCTTAGTCTAAGTTAACAAAATTATTTATGAATGAATTAAAGGGTAGTTTGATGATTTTATTTATTTATTTATTTATTACTTATAAATAAGGAAATTCCAATTTAAATTCTATGGAAATTCATTAAGCTAAATTATCATCAACTGTAGTAACCAAGAGAGTTTGACCTTGCATAAGTGAATATTTAATTAAATGATTCTTTTTGGCGCATCAAATATTATGGATTAAATTATTGCTTAGTATACCCTCGCAAACATTGCTAGCATCAAAACCTAGTGGTTTTCTTTAGGGTTTATGTGATTTGAGTTTTTGGGTAAAGTGTATTGTTTAATACCCTTGTTTCCTCGTAACCTTTATTTTTTAAAGTTAGCCATTTAACTCAACCTCTCAGAGCTTTACTAAGTTTAGATTTGCTATCTTCTTGAACAAGCTAGTAAACCCTATGAGAATTAATCTATTAAGGGACATTGACAAGATAGCGCTTGTCATGATTCCCCTTGGGGGATAGCTCATTATAACTTTTAGTTAGATAAACTAGGTTAGTATTGGTGTATATCACCACTACAACTTACAACTATAGTAAACTTTTAGTTTTTAAAAAAAATGGTTGTGTTTGCCCTAGATTTTGGGCATGACATTTTGGTATCAGATCCATGTTCAACACTAGGAACCTTTAACTGTTACGCTTCACTTAGAAGTAATTCACAATGCGGTAGGAAACCTCTAGTTGCATTACAACGCATAGATGGTAACTTTAGGAGAACCTAATGTTTGGGTGCCCTAGTACAGAAATTTTGGAATAACTTATGAGTTACAACCCTAATGGCATGAGGTAAATGAAGGAGTACTTCCTAGATTGATACACCTTCTTAGGTTGGTTAATGCCCCTGAGTGGGCATCTCCTTTGAGCTCTTCAAATTTATTGGTTAACATGTTCTTATGAAGGATCAGTGATTAGTGACCCAAATGTAGTCGGTGATGTGGGTGTTTAGCCATTGTGGTAGTAAACCCACTCATTTAAATCAATATCTGGTACTATAAATTTGACCCCTTGTTGACAAGAATGCTTAGGGCCCTCGAGTAGCTTGCTTGGACATGAGATCATTTGGGTATCCATTTTATTTATGGTTTCCATGCGGGACTTGAGGAACTATTGACTTTCTCCTTGAAGAGTACAATGTATCATGCATACCCAATTTAGGACCAGTATGAGAGAGATTTAATGCAATCAGGATGTGCTAGAAGGCCTTATAATCCTACATAGTCAGGGGTCCACTTATGAACCAAAACATTGGTGCACTACAGTGAAGTTTATTATATGAATATTCCTTTTGGTGGATGGAAAATTAAACACCTAAGGTGGTATATATTCGGTTAATGTTCCTTATCTCTGGATTTCTTGGAAAGAGGACATAATATATTTGTGGACATGTGAGTTCTGACATGTTATTCCATGTTGGTACATCTTGAGAACCTAGTATCTTATCCTTGTAACTCCACTTTTGTCATGCTTTAGAGTGTTAAAGGACCTTTATAAGTGGAGAGTACTTCAATTTTGAGAAGGACCCCTGTAATCGCTAGTTAATCACAGTATGAGTATGATGATCTTTGTCTCTAAGCATTTAGGTCTTATTATTCTAACTGAAAATGACTCATAGGGATAGGTTAGAGGAGTGATACCTTTCATCTTGGGAAGAATTGTATTAGAGAGATATGATGAACTTGTTTTTGTTCTGATTGATTGCTATTGTTACCAATAGTACAATGGTGCATAGTTGGGGTTTGATCATACCTTTGGATAAGTGAGTGTTGAGTTTCCATCCTATGTCTCTTCAGAAGTGGTTCCTCAGAGGCTTGTGGTGGATACTCCCTCTTAAGTGTTTTTTTTCCACCCATCTTGTTTGTGTGGGACTTTCTTGAACTCTTTACTTTTTTTTTCTTGGTGGAACTTTCCATGTGTTGTGTGGGCTGGCACCTTTTGGTTACTTCTTTCAAATGGGATTAGTCACAAAAAATTTCCTATCTAATTCTTTATGACAGTTGTCATATATGGTTTATTGTTAAAATGGGCTCATTTTTGGTTTTACAAATTGAAATTGATATTTTTTCCCCAATTGAGTTTTACTTTCTATCCATGGTGGCTATTCTGAATTTTTTTCATCGACTACACAATTCTATGTTTTGTAAATTCTATCTGGTCCAATGTGGACCACGGATAGTGTGTGTAAAAAGGGAACACCCAGGCAAGCATGTTATCTTATGTAAAACAAAATTTGAAGGATTGGAACCTCTTCTCTATTAGTTGGTGAAGTAAGACTCATATTTCATTAATTAGGAAGGGAGTGTAATCCAGTAGTAATGGTTAATACATGGAATCATAAGCTAATTTCTAACACACAAGTTACAATTTCCCTTGTGCGGGTTCTTGTACCTACACTACATAGATTTTTGGTAAGTATATACCATCCTGAGGACTTTGGTGGCATTATTATATCTTAAGAGTAAGGAGTAATTGGATAGATAAACTACCTTTTTGGGGGAGATCAATAGAATCAGTGTGCAATTTATTTGGGATGTTGCTCCGGAATGTTATATTTAGTAGAGAGCGAGCATTGGAATCTTGCATTAGTTTCTAGCATGCTTTCCTTGTGATATTTCTTCTTGTCCTTGATGTGAGTTTGCATGTGTAAGGTTTCCCTCCTTTCCTAAGAAATTTTATGATGGATATTTGGGGGTGACTCAACCGCCTTTGAGTTTTGGCCCTATTTTGGACATGGATGATCTTGTAAGTATTTTATGAATATACTTTTTTTAGTATAGTTATGTTATAAGTACTAGTTAAATCTTTCCCTTTTAGTGGAACTCCATGCTATAGAATTGGGAGATACTGGAGGATGTTTTGTTGACACCTTGTAAAGGTAGGACTGGGGTCTAGTGGGTTAGTGATCCTAGTTTCCAGGGATGATTGACCTCTCATCACCATAAGATCATGTTCTCCTATGCTTGAAAGGTTCAGGTGTGCTTTATTTATTCTCTTGAAAGGAAGAATTGTTTTGGCCTCTATCTCGATAAGTATAAAAGAGAACCTTGTATAGGTGTAATTTTGTGGCACACTGAGTTGGGGAGAACACCACTAGAAAGGACATCTTTGTTGATGAATCTCCTCCCTCTTCCAAATTTTTTGAGTGAAGATCATAGTTGGGAGTGAGGATGCCCCAAGAGAACGTGGTAGTGCCTCGCCATAATCAAGATAAATTTTCTTTTATTATGCTGGTGAGTTAATAACTAAGAAGTTCATGGCTCTACAATATTAGTAAGGACTTGGAAGGTATATATGTATGGAACTAGATTTTGTGCCTGGATGGATCTCTAAAATGGGTGCAGGCTTTGTGATTGACTTGGAAGACACCTTTCACTTTTGGATGTCTCATGATGGAGTAGGAGGTTTGTGTTTACCATGGATAGAAGAGACATGTAAGAATTATTTTCCTAGCTAGCATGAAATTCTTGAGTGAAGGCCCTTGCAGGTATTTTTAATACCTTATGTTGTATAAGATGTTCCCCTAGTGGTTAAAAAAATTATTAGACTAGTGAAGGGTATTCTGTGAATTGTCTTAAGGTGAACTTTTTGTGTGTGCTTGATTTTGGTTCATTATCGATTCGGCACTTCGTATGCTAATGGTAGAATGGCGTATCAGCTTCTAGGAGTAAGCCTATTCCTTGGAGGGATGATGTAAGGCCTCCCCCATTTCCCTTCCATTTGGACAGCCCAATGGATGCAATATTGTTTTCTATACTTGTATACTATGATCCTGTTAGACCCTTGTGAGGTCGTACCTCTAGGATAGATCTTGTAGGTGAGTTCTTTAAATTTATGCCTTATGGATTTTGTATGTTTTTAGATTGTGATGGGACCACAAGGCTCCATGATGCGTATCATTCCCTATTGTTTCTATACTCATGCATATAAGACAAGGATGCACTACATTTTCACTAAGGTTAATTAATCCAACTGAATATTATGAGAATGCAAGTGAGTATATGTGTTATGAGGAGTTATTTGGTGCAAGGAGAATTGAAATTTTGCAAAAAGGTTAGATGTGATAATGCTAGGTACTTAAAGGGTTTTTGAATATGAATGTAAATCGATCAATTAATTTGAGACATGATAAAGTATGTAGTGATGTTCATACTATAACTAAAAGGATAATGCAAGTAAGAATTGTTTGAATCAATCAATGTATTATTATTACATGCACTAAGGTTATTAGAATTAGACTTGTTTTATATGTATTTGTTGCCTATGATTGATGGGTCTAGTCTTATGAATGACTCCGTATTTCATTTAGGATGCATATACTAATGAATCCTATGATGAAGATTTTAAGATGTATTTGTAACGATGCTAAATGACTAACTAGATTGGAAGACTAAATTGATGCGGTTAAATAAAGGATTTTTGGAAAATTTCAGAGTGATGATTAGAGACAGTCCTGAAATGGTTTTGGCAAGTTATTACAAGATGTTATTCTATTTTCATGTATTAGACTCTATTGGATAGTAAATTTCATATTATTAGACCTTATATGGTGATCTCCTTTATATTATGATGCTAATGTTAGGATATGAAGACATTATATTTTTCCATTAGTATATGCAAGAAAAAACATGATCTACACCATCGGTTTACACTACACTAACAGATAGGGCACAACACTACTTGACACCAAGGTTACCCAATACTGCCAAGTAAAAAGCATCCTGACAAACACTATTCAGTGTTACCCAATGACAAAAAGGACAAAGGAACCCGACGAGTAACCAACAGTGAAACTTGACAAAATAGAGAAGAGAGGAACCCAACAGATGAAGGGAACCCAATGATCAGTTCAATAAAGGAACATTGACATAATTTCACTTCAACCTGATGATTAAGAACTGATAGTCAATTACATCCCGCAAAAAGTGGATCTGACTTTCCACGTCAAATAAATCACTAAAGTTTTATATTTAGCTTCTTGATTTGTTTTAAAACCATTATGTACGGAGAAAGCAATGTAATTATTATTTTTTTAATCAGTTTAAATATTTTAAAACATGCAAACTAAAGGATCAAGGTCAAGTTGTATACCTTGGATCAAGAGTTAACATTGTAATGCGTGATTCTAGAATACGTCAAATACTTGTATAAATAGATGCTTAATCTATTGTGAACATGTTCTTCAATGATGATTGTAGCCACTGAGAGCATCTAAGCATCACACAAGAGAATTCATGTAGAAGGATAGAAAAGGATCAATTCAGTTTCAAGAACAAGAACACAGGCTAGTGACGAGCAGGAAAAGGTAGTAATCAATCACTATAGGTGATATTCATATTATGAGAGCTTTAATGGATCTGTGATCAACAATTATAGATTGCATAAAGTCGGGTCAAACATATTGTACTCATTCTAACAAGTGTAGTACACTTAAGAAATCCTTTCAAGGAAGGTGGACTTAACCGTCCTATTGTAAATCTCTTAACCAAGTGCACACTTCATTAGTGTTGCTAAAGCTCTTAACAAAGTATATCTTAATAGGTCTCCACTTTAATACTCCTAATAGGGTAGATCATCAGAAGTTATCAATTGTAAGCCTTTACCGGCTCCCTTCCATTCTGCAGATAGTGAAGTTTTGTGGGTGCCATCCCCACCGCAGTTTTTACTTCCTAACACGACTTTTTTGCAATATCATATCTTGTGTTATGTGTTTATTATTTTCATGAATGTTTCTATGAATGATTGCATACAATTAAGATTATGAATTAATACTACATGCATAAGAAAGAACATTAGAAATGGTCGGTAATACAATAAAGAATGATTACTAATGATGAATAGTGAAAAGAGTTAAAAAATTTAGAGGTATTGATTCACCCCTCCCCTCTCAGTACTACTTCCCATTAATCCCAACAATTGGTATCAGAGCTAAGTCTCTTCTTGGAAAGCTTAAAGGCTTAAGAGCAAATATCGTACAATGGAGAAGTACAAACTTGATAAAAATATTAAGAATAAAAATCTTGAAATATAGATGTTCTATGAACAGTATAAAGAAGCAAGAATCAAGATGAGAGAGTTGTTGGATGAGAGAAAAGGTATGGAAACTCAGAGCAATGAAAAATATTATCAAGAAGAAGAGATTCCATATTTATTTGAGTCTTTAGGATCAAATACAAGTAATGCATCAGATACATTAGAAGAGAACGTCACAAATATAAAGGAGATCAATCAACATTTGACAAAACAAATAAAGATGATGCAAATCGATTAAGAGACCCAGATGGTAAGAATTATTTATGTGATGAGTTATACTAGACAAGCTGAAATAGAAAGAACACTAGCTATTGATGATAGGAGGAAGATTACAGAGAAGCTACAAGAAAAGGAGTTAGAAATTCAAAGACATGTTGAGCATCACCATGAGATTACAAATCAGATTATTCTTATGAGTCAAGAAGCAAACAGAATAAATATAGAACTCATTGAAAGAGTACAGGCTATCAGTGAACTAAGAGAAGAGAATGAAAAACTAAAGCATGAGGTTAGAGTTCAGCAACAGCATAATGAAATTATCAGAAAGGCTGCAGAAAGCAATAAAAGAATGGATGATTTTCGTGAAGGAAAATGAAGAGTCAACAACAACAATGGTCTAGGCTTTACCAAAAATGGAGAATCATCAAATAAATCCAATCCAAAGAATGTCTATGAAAATCCAAGACCAAGAAAGCTTACATGCAAACACTGTGGAAATCAAGGCCACACATCAAATGTATGCAGAGGCAAAATGAAAGGTATTCCTAAATCTATATCTTCATTCATAGGATTCTATTATAAATGTAACAAGAAAGGACATAAAGCATATGAATGTAAGTTTAAGATGGATCAACCAAAGAAGGAAACCTACATGGAAAAATAATCTCCTACATGAAAAATGAATGGGCACACAAGTCTTGAATGCTGGAAAATGAAAAGGAAAGCATGGAAGCCTAAAGGTCAAGAAACTCCCAATCAACCAAAGAGAATTGGTAATCAATATGTATGGGACTACAATACATTTACAAATTGTAAAACATGTGGTAGATATGGTCACATTGCTTCAAACTACATGAGAGCATGGACCAAAAGGTCTAGAGGCTGGACAAACCCTAGAATGGCATGCTTACACTGTCATAAAGTTGGTCATCTCAAGAAAGACTGCATAGACCAAATGACAGAGACAAGCACATATCCCAATGGAAACACCATTAAAGATATCCAAAGGGCTAGAGACAAAATGTGGAGAAAAGATTCAAGCAATGATGAAGCTGGACCAAGAAATGCAAGTGGTGACACCCCATCCAGTGGATCCAGTGACATCACCACCCCCACTTAAGTTGAACAAGTAAGTATGGAAATGCACTACACAAAGTCATATTTTGCATTAGTTCCATTATACAAATAGATAGATAGTCAAAATCTGCATGAATAAAGATGCATATTATGTTACTTGTTACAACTCTGAGAAAACAACCCCATCGGTAAACACATACCAAAAATCATTGGTGAACATAAAGGATGAGCTGTCTACACTTACCGAGAATTGTCGGTCAACACATAAAATGTCTAAGTTGCTAATGTAACCCAACACCCATTGGTAATGAAGCAAATTTATAAATTTGTCATAACACAACACTGATATGCGTCAGTAAAAATAAAAAATCTTAATAGCTATCCTGAGCATCATGTTAATACCGACAATGTTATGTGAGAAGTCTTCCCGACGAACTTCATCTTCATGACCCGAT
The DNA here is from genome assembly GCA_018584345.1 of Thuja plicata. Taxonomy (NCBI): domain Eukaryota; kingdom Viridiplantae; phylum Streptophyta; class Pinopsida; order Cupressales; family Cupressaceae; genus Thuja; species Thuja plicata. The sequence continues at coordinate 390,161 of MU224039.1, read as the reverse complement.
GAGTCATTGAGCATTTATGATAGACTTAGGGAAAAAGTCTATAAATACACGATGGGAGCACTTCATTTCTCACACACAATTTGAAGATAAAAAGTAGAGAGAAAATAGAGCAATAAGAGATCAGATAATAGAGAGACCTCACCATGATCTAGTGTGCTCCAAATAGATCATTCACAAGTTTCATGGATCGAAGTAAGTACCGAGCGCACTAAAGAACTCTGTTGTTGTTTTCAAGAAAGCCCTAAATTTGAAAAATGATGGCAACCACTTCAAGAACCATAAAGATTAAGAATGATAAGAAGAATGTGGTTAGGATGATAAAGAACAGCACCTGTGTGGAACCAAAGTACAAGATATGCCCGTAGATTTCATCACAACCCGATGAATCTGGTGCATTCTCAAAAATTCCACCTTGGGTTTTGCTAATAGAGGACATAAGGTCCTACATTCACTGTAAGGTCACTAAAATAGGTGATCTAGAGATAGACCAAGCTTACAAGAAGCTGTGTGATGCAAAAGGGAACCTGAAGGAAGAGCACAAACACTTAGAGGTTAAAGGGATAACTAATGCCCTATATTTCTTGAGGGTCTTCAAAACTGACTAGATTAGGTTAGTTTTGAGAAGAATGCATGATCAGAAGTTGTGGTTAGATCAACCTAATAAAATCACTAAGGATTTCCTTGATGTTGTAACTGGTTATCCAATAACTGACAAGCCTAAGGCACACAAGCACCCCTCCAGGCCAGAAGTTGAAAATCTCACAAAAGCTATGTGGGATAATAGAGGTCTTAAGGTTAACACCATCACTGATGAGGAACTGAGGTTCGATGCATGTGTAATTGGTTACAAGATCTTCCAAGCAAGCAGACTTAACAGAATTGCTTCAACAACAGTAAGCACAACTTACAAGATAGTGACAAAGGGAATACAGATGGATCTAGGTGAGATCCTGTTAAAGCAACTTGATGAGAACATGAAAAAAATCAGGTCTGCAAAGACTAACACATGTAAGTTTGGTTCACTTATCATGTGTATATTATTTTACTTTCAAGAATACTTTCCTTCAATAGGAAAAGTAAAGTGGGATACTACCAAACCAGTCACACTGCAAATTAGTGAGTTTATCAAGTCACTAGGAGACAATTTTGATTCAGTGATGACTACATACTTCCTTGAATTCAAGGAAAACATGATGGAAAGAGTGAGGATCTGTGAGCAATTAATTGAGAAACATAGGGATGAGATATGTTTTATGGTGGATACATATTTTACACACATAAAATTGGTTGTACAAGGAATAGCTTGGTTATCCCCTCTTGGTTATGAATTAACATAGATCAAGCTACAAATGCAATTGATGCATTGATCAATGAACCACTTGATAGAAAACAACCAAGGTTTGGCACTTATGAAGAGGCCAAGTCAAAGATAAAAATAGGCCTAGTAATCAAGAAGATTGTCAACAAAAAGAATAAGATGGTTAAGAATCTTGAAAATATTCTATTGGTTAATGAGGAGGAACAAACAGAGGAAACTGATGAACAGGGTGCCATTGATGAAGAGAAACATGAGAAGAAATCAGACTCTGAGGCCATTGAATCTGAAACACCTCCGCCTCCTATAAAGAAATAGAGAACAAGGAGCCAAACAACAAAAGATACTACACCTTTGAAGAAAGGTCAAGTGAGAACCTACAAGAGGAAGAAGCAGACAGAGAAACAAACTGTGAAGCCAACACCTACAAAGAGGAGAAAAGGAATGGTCATGACCAAAGTTGATGTTGAAGATTCCAAAGAGGATGATCCTGATGTAAGTAAGAAAAGTGTTCTTACTAGAAAAATTGATGAAATTGTTGAGTCAATTGCTACTACCGGTATAATGACAGATAGGAAAATTAGACAATGGGATAAACTTGATTCAGAGGACCAAAACAAGATACAAGATGCAATAATCAGGGCAATGGTCAAGTTTGAATATGTACCAGTAGAATTTATAAGCCAAATACCCAAAGAGCTGTGTAATAGAATTTCACAACAATGGTCATATGTTCTTCATACAAAAAAGGAAACAACGGAGAGAGTACTTGTCACACTTATGCCTCGTGAATCAAAGATGGAAGAAATCAAGGAAATAATGAAGAAGCACTCAAGCAAATTTGTAGCTAATATTAGAGCTTACAAAGTGCTAGAAGATAAGTTTATAGATCGGGATAGTCTGACCTAGACCAAATGGAGACAACTCTTAGATCTTCCTGCAGAGTTAACAAGTCGTGAGAATCAATTACTTCTCACCGACACACCTCATGTAGAGGAGGAGAAAGACAAGGAAAGTCCTAAGCACATTGCTTTGGACATTGTAGATAATGCTAAGCCAATTGACTTAGAAAAAGTCATGGATGATCTTGACATTAAAGACATCACTCAGTATGATTTAGATAAAGATCCTCAGAAAGAAGATGATGTAATTTTTATATCTCTTAAGGATCAAATCAAGAAACAACAATTGGAGACCCAAGCAAACAAAGACATGGATTTTGCTGATGAAATATGGCCAGAAACATCAATAATTGACATCACAGGACTGGACCCTGCTGATCAACTACAAAAAGATGAAGATGTCACTGCTCAACAAGCTAAAACCGATGAGCAGGACACAAATCAAGATGCAGCATAAGTGAGCACTCAGGATAATATGCCAGTGCTAATAAAAGCCATAAATATGCTAGAAGGTAATGCAGAATCTAATGCAGAAGATACTAGCATACCCAAGGAAAAGGGTGATGCAGAGTCAAAGGACACAACTAATGTAACAAAGGATACATCTACAGAGCAAGCTGCAACCGATGATCAGAAAGATAAGTCTACTGATCTAAATAAGGAAGAGGATAAACAAGCAGTAGAGGAAAAGAATAAAGAAAAAGATGAAGAGGCAAAGACAGATTCCCAGGAGAAGAAAATAATAGGAAAATCTACAGAGACACCCAAGGTTGATGGAGAGATGTCTTCACCAAACCGACAGGTGAACCCCAAGCAGAAAACACAAGAAGAATCTTCAACAAAGCCTTCACCGAGCACTTTTGAGAAGAAAAATGAATTAGCAATGGTAGTTCATACATCTGCGTCCACACAAATATCAAGGAAGAAGAAAAGAAAGCATAAGAATCCAGTTACTCTAGATGAAATCATTGAGATTCTAGTTTTTTATCCCAGGACATTGGATCCAACTGAATTGACAAAGTATGCATGACTTTGTGAAATAAAAGTAATGCAAGACAAGTTAAGAAAAGCCACCAAGGAAGCTAAGGTACTAGAAGTTGCATGAGGAATACTTCAACAAATTGTACCTGATGTAGATGTTGATCAAATAGCCCCAATGCTTGATCAGTTAGTGATTCTCAAAGATGCAATCACATCTCAGAACATAGATGTTAATAAGGCTATGGAGGATAGACTTGAATAGAAGTATGAGTTCAAGTTAGTATTGAATATAAGCCAAGAAGTGGCACTACAAAAGGTAAATCTATCTGAACTGGTTAACACAATAGATCCAATAATCTCATCAGCTATTACCTTGATACAAATTTTATGCACACTAGATCAACTCACCAAGGAGTATACCGACAAGATAACACAAACATATGTTGATCTTCATACAAGTGCACAAAGTCTCACGAATAGTGAATACAAAATGAAATTGCACAATGAGCAGCTCAGGAAAGCTTGAAAGCTGAGACAAGACATCCAGATTGCAGAGACAAAGTTCAAAGATGAGGTAAATGAGCTTCAAGCTCAACTCTTACCGACACTCTCATTACTGTAGAAACACATGACAGAGGCAAGAGCACTAATTGCTACCCCATAAATGTCTGTCCTAGATAGCATTTATGATATGCATGCACGAATAGAGCTAGAGCACATGGCACTAGAACTCCTAAAAGAAAAATGGGAGAAAATGCTCAAAGATATCAAGAACACCCACTCACACATTCTTCACACATTGTAAATTACACATTTTTGTCATATTTTTGGCAACTTATAAGTTGTACATTTTTGTCATGATTATGAAATAAAGGGGTAAATGATATGTATAATCAATAATAAAATGGGAAATGAAAGCAAGAAATGATTTATAAAGTCAGTCTTTGAAAGAGCAAAGAATAGGGAATGTATAGTACAGAGGCAAGTATACATGTAGATATACTTATACTATACCAATGCATACAGTTAGGGGGAGTCATATAAATGACAAGGATATATACATGGTGTACATACTAAACACTTTAGTATTATGCACATATCAGTTTTTGATACTAATGTCAAAGGGGGAGATTGAAGACATTATATTTTTCCATTAGTATATGCAAGGAAAAACATGATCTACACCATTGGTTTACACTACACCGATAGACAGGGCACAGCACTACCCGATGCCAAGGTTACCCAATACTACCAAGTACAAAGCATCCCAACAAACACTATTCAGTGTTACCCGATGACAAAAATGACAAAGGAATCTGACGAGTAACCAACAGTGCAACCTGATGAAACAACAAAGAGAGGAACCCGTAAAATGAAGGGAACCTAATGATCAATTTAGTAAAGGAACACCGACAGAATTTTAGTTCAACCTGACAATCAAGAACCGACATTCAGTTACATCCCGCAAAAAGTAGATCTGACTTTCCATGTCAGATAAATCACTAAAGTTTTACATTTAGCTTCTTCATTTGTTTTAAAACCATTATGTGCGGAGAAATCAATGTAATTATTATTGTTTAAATCAATTTAAATATTTTAAAACATGCAAACTAAAGGATCAAGGTCAAGTTGTATACCTTGTATCAAGAGTTAACATTGTAATGCATGATTCTAGAATAGTTCAAATACTTGTATAAATAGATGCTCAATCTATTGTGAACATGTTCTTCAATGATGATTGTAGCCACTAAGAGAATCTAAGGATCAGACAAGAGAATTCATGTAGAAGGACAGAAAAGGAACAATTCAGTTTCAAGAACAAGAATACAGGCTACCGACGAGCATGAAAAGGTATTAATTAATCACTATAGGTGATATGCATATTATGAGAGCTTTAATGGATCTGTGATCAGTAATTATAGATTGCATACAGTCAAGTCAAACATATTGTACTCATTCTAGAAAGTGTAGTACACTTCAGAAATCCTTTCAAGGAAGGTGGACTTAACAGTCCTTTTGCAAATCTCTTAACCAAGTGCACACTTCATTAGTGTTGCTAAAGCTCTTAACAAAGTAGATCTTAACAGGTCTCCACTTTAATACTCCTAATAGGTAGATCATTAGAAGTGATCAATTGTAAGCCTTTACTGACTCCCTTCCATTCTGGAGATAGTGAAGTTTTGTGGGTGCCATCCCCACCGTGGTTCTTACTTCCTAACAGGAGTTTTCTGTGATATCATATCTTGTGTTATGTGTTCATTATTTTCATGAATGTTTCAATGAATGATTGCATACAATTAAGATTATGAATTAATAATACATGCATAAGAAAGAACATCAGAAATGGTCAGTAATACAGTAAAGAATGATTACTAATGTTGAATGGTGAAAAGAGTTAAAAAATTTAGAGGTATTGATTCACCCCTCCCCTCTCAATACTACTTCCCATTAATCCCAATAGGATATACTTTATATTTTTGGATTTATTGATGATATGGTTTCGAGAGTAGATTTGGTTTCTACCTTCTTTTTTTTAATTGGATAAGGATTTCATGAAATGGGAGTCAAAGTGAACATGATGTCAACTGGAAATTATATGATGTCTTGTTTATGAAAATAATTGAGGATGCTTATGATAGATGAATTTTAGGAAGTTATATTATGATGAGAGTTAATGATAACTGATGAGTAGTATATTTGTGCTTTTGGAAATCTAATGGTATATGTTATCCTGAATTATGATGAATTTTGTAAATTCTAGTACTAATGGAAATGTTTTATTCTAATCATTTATGTTGCATTTTTATATGTATGTATGTCTCTTTTCATGACCTATTGATATTTTGGTCTAGTGTGCAGAAAATTGACAATGCAATTTTAATGCGGGGAATCAAGGATGGATTAATGTGAATACTGTGTTAATCCAAGGTTAAATCCAAGGGGATAAATAACCTCATTTTTATGTGTTATTTAGTAAATGTGATTTTTTATTGTGGTAATTGTTTGTAAATCATGTTATTGTCAATTATCTACCTAGCATTGCATGTGTGTAGTAATGTGATGTGTTTTCTTTTGTGGTGTCAATTGACACATGTGCATGTGAGTTGGCATGACAAAGTGAGTTGGATTTGATTTAATTCTTACCCTTGGATCATCATTTATAGAATTCCTAGGTGAGGTATCTTGGTTGTTGTGCCCTTGAAGAGAATCCTATTTTGCATTTTTGCAAGTCAACTGTTAGTGGTGTTTTGCAAGGTTAAATGGAGCCTTAGGGGTTAGTTAGGGTTGGATTTAGATATCCCAATAGGTGTACTATGGGTTGGGGGTTAAATTTTGACCAATAGGATGTCAAAAACATAAATTTGACCTTTCAAAAAGTGTCTTCTTTTAGAGTGGAGAAAATTGGAAAAGAGTTACCAATCATATGAGAGGTTAGTTGGAAAGTTAGGTGGGATTTGTCCTTTTACTGGAATTTTGGAAGAGTTTGGAGATTGATTTCCCACTCTCCAAACTCGGAGACTTCCAGGTCAACTTGGTGATTTTTGTGAAGGAAAGAAAGAGGAGGGAAGAGTTCAACTCTACTTTAATTTTTTCCATAGATTGGAGAAAGGTTGGTTCTCTTATCATGGAATAACCATGTTCTCATTTTTGTGTATTGTATTTTAGTATAAATTTATCAATGAAGTATGTTTTTGTAAGTGTGAAGCTTCAAGATTCTTACATGGATTTTTCTGAGTTATTTTGGTTGCTTTCTTTTGTTTTCCTTTGTTTGTTATGAGTGTGCAAGGCTACACTCACCCTTGGGAGGGAAGAGATCCTTGAGGGTGAAGGATTTGGAAATTCCAAAATAGTGTAGAGTCTCTCCTCATGGAGGAGAGGGATATGGCAGGGAGTATGGGCTCCATGTTTCCATTTGATGTACTACACTTTTGGAGGTGATAAGGGAAGGTTGTGGATGTGAAATGGGAGGATGTTATATTGGTATTACCCATATGAGGCATTTCTATTGGAGCTATTGAGCCTTGTTGAAGGCATGTTTACTTTATATTGGTATTCTCCTATTTGGGTTCTTGTTTCACCTTCACCCCTCTTCATGGGTCCAAGGTCATCCAATGTGCAAGCCATGGGAAATGGGTACGTGTTCTTTTTGTAGTTGTAATTTTGTCTATTCTTGTATTTTTATGTTGTACCCATTCATCCTTGATTCCCCAATATTGGGGCGGTCTTGTAAAGACCTAGGTTCGAAGGTGAGCCTCCATGGTCAACCGTATTTTCTCTTGTAGGTTTTGTTATACTGAAAGACTTGAAGGCATGAAAAATAAAAAGAAAGAGAATGTTATCCTATTTTAGTTCTTTTTGTAAAGCTTAGGTGAAAGGATTTGTGGTTTTAAATACTTTTGTAAAATAAATTTGTAATCCATTGCGCTTGTAACCCTTGTAAAGGATTTCCTATGTTTATGTTAGTATTGTAATGTTGGAAGAAATTTTATCTATTTGCAAGAGAAAAGAAACTACACTTAGTATTGTATGAAAGTATTCCTTATATCTTTAGATCAATGCAATTTTCATTTTGTGCCTCTCACTCTCCTCGAAACGAATAATGATCTAAAAATATTGAATAGAGAAGTTGAAAACAAATAGTGCCTTATGCATAGATATTAAAATTTAGATTGTTTTTCGTTTACACTAAATAGAAATGTTAGTTCATTTATGAAAGTACCCATTTTACCTAATGTTATATGCATTTCATTTTTTGTTGTTTTATTTTATTTTAGACAATGCTCTCTTTGTAAAGATTTTTTTTAAAATATTCATGTCCATTAAGCACAATAAAACTTAATAACCTTTGATATTTTATTAAGTGTATATATATAAATTTATATAAAAGTTTATAAACCCTTTTCCTTCTTTTTTTATTTAAAAAACAAAATATTTTAACTTGCTACTGTTTTATATAT
>MU224039.1:309646-359383 GCA_018584345.1 Thuja plicata | reverse complement strand
CCAAGGATGTATTTGAGTACTTGAGAAAGAGACTAGGGGTCAGACCCTTGTCTACTGGTCAGTAAAATGACTAGAAGGTTGCATCAGCCTACATATTATTAGAATATCATTCATGTTGATGCAAGCATAGAAATGGACTTCAAAGATAAATCTATACACAGAAAGGTATTTATCTACTTCGAGCACCAGAGTTATTGTATTTCCAAATGGATTGGGAAATTCAAGGAGTATATTATGGATAGAAAGGATTTGTTTGGCATTTCTGTCAAAAATATTTGTTTGGCATTGTTGCCAAAGGGAGAAATTATATCTATTATCACCTCAAGGATCCATTATCACTCAGGGAGATATCATATCCCTTAAGGAGAGATTATACATCAGGGAGAGATTATATCCATCAGATTATCTAGAGGGAGAGATGTAACAAGAAAGAGAGGGTACATACAAAGAGAAAATTGTTGACAAGAGATATCAAAAGAAAAGAGAATAGTGAAAGGGAGAGTATTTGACAGAGGAGAAGAGAACATCACATCAGAAAAATAAATATTCTACATCTATCCAGTAAAGGGATTGAAAAAAGAGAGAAATCTGCAAGAATCAAATCTAAGCTTATTTGAGCTTACCGAGGACCAGATATTTGTATCGGTTATAGTACATAAGATTGGTAGTTTGATGAACTTCAACTGTTATATTTCATATTGTATTAGTAATAATATAGTGTGATAATGTAGTGTGTTACCATCAATGCCAAAGGGAGAGATTGATGAACTATAATTGATTGAATTTTTGAAGATGTTAAGTTGATGATCATGCAAGGCATTAAATCAGTTAATGTATTGTATTGTCATTGATGTCAACTTGATATAATTTGCATGGTCATGGACATACTGCCAAAGACTTCAAAGAACCGATGAATCAAAGGCTATGCTATCAGTAATGCATATAAGTCAAGTATTCACAAAGTGACTGCATACACCGATAGAGTGCACACCGATGGATAGAGTAAAAGAGAAAAGTCACAGTGTTACCTGACAAGAAACTGCACAGCATTACTGATGAACAAAGTCACAGTTTTGCCCAATGAGAAAAGCACAGAATAACCCTACGAATAGAATTATAGTGTTGCCCGACGGACAGAGATCCCAAAGACAACTGAGGTCACACTGACAGAATAGTCAGTTATCACTGATGACTAACTGAAGTATTGACCGACATAACAGAGAGTTCAAAAAAGACAAAATTCTTAGTTGTCAAGAGCTAAAAATAAACTTAATTGATACTTATCATTGTTTTAATCGACAATATAAAGCCGGAGATAAGTAAAGGATTTAAAACTTCTTTGTCCAGTTGGAAAGAAGATCTCTACGAGATAAAACTAGATTTTTGCTTTAAATTTAATTGATGAGAATTATGGATCGCACCAAGATCAAGAAAATCAAGAACCTAGAAACAGTGAATCATGTCTATAAAGAGACAACCCAATTAATTATGAATTGTGGGGTGAAGAGAAGTGAAAAGAGAATAGATGTTGAAGAGATTCTGAAGTATAAGAAAGTCTTCATTCAGACTTGATCAACAAGTTAAGGAAAGAGCTAGATTCTGCAGACACCGATGAACAGTGAAACAACATCATAGAGAAGAATAATGTGGAGAAAAGGTATTGAAATGACTATATTGATCAGAGAGGTAATGCACTTACAATAAATCTGAAAATCTGCAATTCAAGTTGTATGTGCAAACAGATCACTTTATTGTTTCAGTTTAACCATTGAAGCATCAAGTCTCTTAACCAAGCAGGACTTAAAAGTCTTTTGTAAGCCTTTTTTAATTTAGATACATCCCAAGGAGTATCAAAAAGTTTGATCATAAAAAGTAGCATTGGATATGCCTGATACCTATTGACAGGCCAAGTGAGTGTTTGATTAAGGATGGTAACATTAGATGCCAGATACTAGGTGACAAACTATCTTTTAAATCCTCTAACAAGGTCACACCTAATAGTGTGTTTTTAACCTTTAACAGGGTTGGCTCAACCGAACTCACTTCAGAAGAGTGAAAATTTGGGGTACCAGTCCCAGTGGTTTTTCCCTTAACAGGGTTTCCACGTTAAAAATCCATGTGTTATGTGTTTATGTTTCATTACTTTACTATTTTTCATTTCACATAAGATATTCTGGATTAATCGGTATACACTAGTTATTTACTGTGTTTCGGTAAATAGAAAGACTGCTTATTGGTAAACATACAGAAGAAGGATTTACAAAGCAATCCAACAAGTAGTAATTTGTTAAAAGTATTTCAAGGCATTCATCTTGTAGGACTGAATATAACTAGAGGCTCAAAAGTGGTAATAATTTTTAAAGGGTTAATTTAAGGATTCATTTTTAAGGCTACTGATTCACNCACCACCCCCCCCCCCCACCCCACCTCTCATTTATTACTAACATTTTAAACTTTGTGCTTATTTATAGAATGTGGACTGTTTATTAGCTATGTGATGGATGGTGATCTATGATGCATATGTTATGGATTACATGTTTGTGATGATACATATGTGATGGATTACAACATATGTGCTAGATTACAATATGTTTATGAAGATACACATGTATGGATTACATTTTTATGATGATACACATGTGATGGATTAAAATATATGTGTTGGATTACATGTTTATGAAGATACACATGTGATTTATGATATATATGTTTCTATTATTACTCATATATTTAATGTATTTATTTTTTATCAAATTACAAATGTAATGCTTATGATGCTTGATTGTTGGTGTTGATTACATGTATATATTTTTGTGATTATGTCACCCTTGGTGGAAATAGGTAATTGAGTACAAACATCGTCAACCCTTTTGTTGAGGATCATGTACAATCTAAATAAAGAAAAGGTAAGGAATAAAAAAATATACAATGATTATGATGACTGTATATTTTTCATATTATTTGCTATGTAATTTTTAGCATATGTATCATGTAATTTTTAGCTAACATAAGATAAATGAATTACATATGCAGGAACTTGAAGCCCTTTGATGAGGATCCTACACCGTCTCATGGATCGACAGGTATAATTCAATACACCCTATAGAAACCATTTATTGTTATTTTTCTTTCTTTTTACACCCATCTTGGAGTGGTTTAATAATTATCCAACTTTTAGCAATAATATTTTGTCAAAACTTTTATTTTTTCAAAAATTACTAGGAAAACAAACTTGCTCATTTTTTCAAACCTTGACATAGGCAACAAATCTAATACAATTATCAACACTTGAGGCCCCAATTGGTCTTATTAAAATTTTAATTTCAATATCAAATTTAGGGTCGGCTTCTTCATCAACATTACCCTCATTTGCAAAATATCAACAGCATATGTTGAACCATCTATTACAACTTCTTGTCCTCTCTCTCCATGGAATCCTAAAATTTATTTCCTATCACAATAAAAATCAACCCTATACCAACTATTCATCTCATTTGATACAGTGAAGGTACCACCAAATAGGTATTTTTCATATGTGTCTTCCTCAAATGAAATAAATTTAGGAATAAAAGACAAAAATGAGACATGTAGTAGGTCCAAAAGAGGGAAACCAACTAGAGGTCAAAAGGTTAGAAGAAAATTCAATAAATGCATGGAATTTTTTTGTGCTCAAGGGGGGTCATTTTATTATGATGATGAGACCAAAGGCAACATCGAGGTACCCTTGAGGTATAAACATCTACATAAACAATGGGTACCCAAGGAACTTCCTCCGATAGATGCTAATTTTTGTGTTAACGAGAGGATATATTGCATAGCACCATCGTCATTACGTGGTTTGGGCCTATTTTACATGGACAAAATAAAGGTTTGTTACAAAAAAATTGTTGAAATGATGGAGTATGTCATACCTTGTTACAATTAAAAAAATTGGATGTAGATTGTTCGATATAAAAAAAAGTATGTGTAGGTATACACTCTCAACGAATTATATACAATGGAAAGATAATGATCAAAGTAAAAGACTGGTTATGTACACTAATGGAAGGCCAAAGGAAAAAGGGAATATTTGAGGTTTTATAAATAGTACACAACCTAGGTCAACTAATAAACAACCCAATTGTATATTCAAGGCACGCGAGGGGAATCATGTATTTGTATGTGTGATAAAATCAATAAGTGTAGGGGAAGAATTGCTAATCGATTACAATTTTATTCGCATAGATACATAAAAAGTTGCTATCATGGGGGCTATATGTACTATATACCATTTAAAGCAACCTCCAATTAATGACTCCAATATACCATATTATTATTAAGTATTTTTGCTAAGTCTATTGGTTTCATTTCGCTAACGTTTTTATATTTAATATTTGTCACAGGGTAACATTGATCTGAAACATAGCATAGACATGGATGTAGCTCTTGGCCCTTCTACCTAGCAAGTAAACCTCATTGTAATTGTACTACTTAGATAGAAGTAAAATGTTATATTATTATGCTCTTTTCTTTAGGTTTTTGGAGTAATTTTGATAATGTTACTAATATTATTTTCATAGACGGATGTTCGGGGAAAGGGAAAGTAACCTAAAATACCTAAGGACATATATATAGAGTTGGAATCACTATTATGAAATGATGACATCTAATATTCCACAAACCCTTTCGAAATGATGAAAAAGACGCAAAAAAAATTAATAGAGAAATTCTTTCTTTGGCAGACACAAACCCTCAAACTGATGAGATAAAAGAAAGGGTGCACAATTGATGCAAAGAGTACAAAACTTGAAAGTAAGCAGTAATGAAATCTTAAATTATAACATAAGCTCAATAATGGTTTACATTCTATACTCTTTTCTGTCGTGAACTAAAATATGTAGGTATTGTTTTTACAAGAATTTTTTCATCCTCATCAAGTTGGTGGCCATGATCAGGGTACTTTAGGTAGTTTAGGTGATTACCATGTTCTATATATTAAAACTACTCATTAATACCATTTATTCCATAGTAGTAAGACTTTCTATGACAATGTGCTTGTCTTCTTGAGGACACCTTTGAAAATTACCTATAGGCACAAGTCATTGTATTAATCTGGATACCTATTGATCCTTGAGGTTCATTTATGCATCTTTCTAAAACCACTATTTTCATCATTGACTATGCATGGGGGCACTGATGCAAAGAATTCAGGAGATTCCCAATAGGATCCCATAGATCCATTCAACCCTTCAACATAGGTTGCATATAAGAGGCAACTTGAACCAAATATTAGGTTTCATAAATACGTCCAACAATATCACTCGTTAGGAAAATTCTACTCAAGTTTTGCATTCATTATTCAATCTGTAACTAAAGGTATTTGATTTTCATGCAGACAACAACATATCATGTTCATGCATTGTTACAAACCTTTACAACTGTCATTGTTGCATCAAACCAATTGGATTGTTCCTTGACTAAGCTTCCTTGTAACCAGTCAAATTCTATATAAAATACTTATCAAATACATTGAAAAAGTTCATTGAAGATATTTTAAACTAGACAAACCACTTAATACCTTTAACAACCCATCAATCATAAATTAAAAGCCAACAATATTGTTCACTATCAAAATGACTGGAATTTCACAAAATTAGTCTACTAGGGCTTTCTCTTTCTCTCAAGTGCCAGCATATTTTTCTCTGGAACGAAAACCAACTTCAAGGTCTATGATTCTACTATCAATTCCCAAAATCCCATTAATTTTGAATGGTTAAAACAATATTTATAATGAAACCCTTGACAACAAGTCTGGTTAAGAGGATTTTACACAACTTTTACAAAATCCATTAAATTTATGCCAAACTTTCATGGCTAGACCTAGGTTTGGGTTTATTAGAAACCTAACACACTATCCTTCATTTCCAAATCAAAACAAAATGTGAACCAAACCCTTTATGAGCCACAAATGCATAAAAATATTAGAAAAATTGTGATTATCAGGCATACAGTCTGATACAGAACAAAAAAAACTTGACTATTATTTATTGAAAAATACATTACATTTCATTGTATTGGATAATAACCTCCATTTATCCTTTCTCCCTTCTTATACATGGTCTTTCATTTACCATGTTCATTAAAACCCATGACTGTCCTCCTGCAGGGTGTCCATGACAGTCGGAGATGTAATTGCTTAAACCTTGAAATGCGACCTCAAGACTAGAGTCTCCTCACTATACTTGACCAATTCATCATTTTTATAAGGTTCATGGAAATTACAAACCATTCATCTCCCCTCTAACCGATAATGACAACATTTGGTGTAAATTTTGCAAAATTACATTTTTGCAACATTGCACTTCATGCAACTTTTGAGCAATATTGCATTTTTGCTCCTCTTATCCTCATATTTTAACATAGACCTTTATACCATATCCCAATGGACTAGAAATGACTAATTAAAATAGGTTTTCCTTTCCATAGGCTCTATTACATGTTTTTCTCCTTTTATCCGTTAATGTGTTATTGTTCATATATTTACTTTTTTGTATATTTAATGTATTATTCTTGAGGTGATGTCTTGTTCCTGTGTAAATGTCACCTCATCCGAGGTCATCATCCCCACCTTTATTTCCAACTGCAATTTTGGCAACTCGTACCATGAAAACATCCACTATTGTACATCATACTGGCCCTAGAGTTGGTAGATCCATCTTTTTCTCTCTCTTTTGTTATGTGTTTATTTCCCTTGAAGTTTTCTTTCTTAGGGGCATTTCATAGTGGACTCATTTTCTATAGCGGGACATATACATGAGGATGCAGAGGTGACTGTTGGTTATATCATACTATCATTTCCTAGATCTTCTTGTATTTCTAGTACAGGAACGTTGCAGACCACATTGTTGGTGAGCGCAGAAATGTTTCCCTTAAAGATAGAGAAGGTCCAAGGTACTTAAAAATTATTATTATATATAGTCTATTTGTAATTTTCTTATTGATCACTTGTTTTGTACTAATAATCCCATGATTTTATTGTAGTAAATGATGTTTTTTATAAAAAACTTAATGAAATTGAATTGGAGATCTTCGGGCCCACCATACGTAAATGGTGGAATGAGCAAGAAAAAAAGTTAAAAGATGAACTCACAAACCATATGGTTGTGTTGTTCGGAAATGACACATTTGAAAAAAACAAGGTCCTTGACCAAGCTGGCACATATCTAAAGTATGTGAGGGACTAATATAGGACACATTTAGAGAAAAACAAAAAGTACGAGCATCCCCCCATGATTCCAGAGAGGGAGTGGAAGTACTTGATTTTGGATGCAAATGAGAGAGTTGAAAGGGAAAAAGGAAATACACCACTAGGTAGAAGAAGGTATGTGATACTTTTAAGAATGTAATTATGTACTAATTACTCTTTATATTTATATAATGTAACATATTTCAAACTTTTAATAGACTAATCGATGCATCAAAGGAAACTAAGGCAAGACAAGAAAAGCATGGGCAACACAAACTTGGCTCTAGTGGCTATATGAAACTTGTCACATGCCTTGTAAGTATCAGTAAATGAAATATCGCATCAAAAAAATAAAGTTAAGAAGAAAAAAAATTGAACAATACAATCAAAAAGTTATGATATTAAGAAAAAATGCAGGACTCTGAATTCAGTAGAGGGCCCATAGATGATGACATGAAAATTGGCTCCAGCAAGGCTATGTAGCCATGGATGAATGCCTAATAGAAGTCAGTGGGAAAACATGAGATTCTAGTGCATTTGTCACACAGGTAGATAAGTTAAATAAAAAGTATTTAAAATTGAATACTTGAGCAATAATCTATTTGATGTTAATTTCCAACATAAAGTGACTATATTTTTTTAAATAAGCAAGCAATGATAACAATCCACATGACATTGGAATGCAGCCTGCTAATTGTGGAACACAACCTGCACATGATGAAGGTCCTCATGTGCATCCTAGTATTGGAGGTATTCATTTGCTATACAATTTTTTTTAAGTAACTATGAATACAATTAAACATCTTAAATTGAAATTAGTGTAGTAAATAATGTAAACTTTTTTGTTTAAATTTAGAGCATGTAGACCGTGGTGACCAAGTTGAGTATGATCCAGGTAGACAACATCAGGAACGTGATGTGCCCCCACTAGGTAAAGAGGAAAATTGTTATTCATTTATATAAATATAATTGCAATTTGTGTATGTATTAATGTAACCTTTCTTGTTTCAACTCTAGAGAATTTAGAGGGTGTTCAGGTTGTTGAGGATGAGCCTAGACAAAATGATCAGGAAGACAATGTGGCCCCAGCAGGTACAGAGAACCCCTGTAATATTCTTTTTATTAATGAAATACTTGTAACAATAATAAAAAATGTATGAATTTAACCCATTTATTTTTATTGTAGTGGGCCCCCCTTTGCATATGTGTGCTCGTCATGAGTGCACGACTAGGCATACATTAACTAGATCATGAGAAGAGGGAAAAAGAAATGAAGAGGGAACAAATGATGAAGAAATTGATGGTCCACTTAGAAATTACATCCAAGCTTAAAAAAAATTGATTGTAATCTTATTATTTGTTAACAAATCGATTTTGTGTATTAATGAAATTAATTATGTGTTAATTAATGTTAATGGATGATATGTGTTAACGAATGTTGATGAATGTTATGTGTTAATGAATGTTAATTAATGATATGTGTTAATGAATTTTGATGAATGTTACATGTTAATTAATGTTAATTAATGCTATGTGTTAATGAATATTACATGATAATGAATAAATGTTATGTTTCATTAATGGATTAAAGAATTTTAGATGTTAATAGGGAATTTAGAGTGATATTAGGGGGAGGGGCCAAATGAGCTTCCACCTTCACGTGGTTGGCCCTGTTAAGTAGACAATATTAAACTATTCTTGAAAAAAAGTGAAACTCAATAAGGTAACACACTTTTCAATATTTCATTATGCTCCACTGTTAATCTTATTGATGTTAAGCATCTTGTTTGCAGGTTACAAATTTAGTGTTGCAGGTTGTGAACATGATTCTATAAGACAGTTCCCCATTACAAGTGAATGCATGCCTCAATGGTTTTGTGATTTTATTTTTTAATAGAATAGACGCACTACCTTTGTTCATTCCTTAACATTTGTCCATTTTGTGGATTCATTATTTTTTGGAGGAGTATATGAGATAATCAAATCTATAGAAAACATTATATACCATTTCTGAATAGAATTTAATGATATTGATTAGATCTTAAAGTGCATTTATCACTTGGATAGAATCTTCTCATTCAATTTTGTACTTAAGCAATATTCTTAAGTTTCTCTTTAGCCCAAAGAGTGCACATTTGTTTCCATTTACTGTAGCTTTTTTCAATGCATAACGAAGGAATACAATAATTAGTACTAATAGGTTAGATAATAGAGCTAAATATATTTAAATTGGCATCTCGTGATGATTATATGGTGACTATTAGGATTTAAGTCATTATTTTGACATTTTATGTTGCAGAGACATTAAATATTCTCAATAGGATCCTATAGATCCATTCAACCTTTCAACAAAAGGTTGTATATCAGAGGCATATTTGAACCAATATTAGGTTTCTCAAACATTTCAAATAATACTCATTCAATGCATTCAAGGCTTTAGTCCATCCCATATACTCACATAACCTTCAAGGTCTCAAGGCTAAGTAGGTCTTGTATGTTCAATCCTTCCATCAATCCTGCAACAACAAGTATTAACACCAAGCACTTCTATGATCACATAAACTATCATAACTCTTTAGGCCTACTCAAAGGCTCCTTCAATACTCCAAGTAACTCTTAACCTTAACCAATATATGGACCTTTACACTATTCTCACTCAAACTACTAACCACAATCAACTGCTAACCTCTTTGCATTGATTGATTGTCTTCATGAGACTCGATATTCCCTTGCTCTGAATTAGTACCTTGGCCTACATATAGATAATTTAATCTAATCAAGTAAATAATTTTTTTTATGAATGTCTTAGCTTGAATCATTATATCTCAATTCATACAATGTATAATTTGAGTCAATGAGTAATGACTAAGTCTAAACCTATTAGGGGACATTACAAATGGTATCAGAGCTTTGATCCTGCCATCCTGTAGAGTAAAGATAAAAATAATGGATTAGTCAATGTGTGTATGCTTTGTGCATTCATGCATTAATGTGTGTAATTTTTGTGTGCTTTATGTCTTCATAAATTCTTAGGTATACTTCATATTTTCAAGTGTGTTTTTGGTTGATCTAGGAATAAGAGAACAATTTGAGAATATATGAATTTATGAGTAAACTTATATGCTTACTCAGAGTGTATTTAATGCATACTCTTCATATGTATACCTTGTGTTTTCTTCACAGTTTTTGAACATCATGCATGCTTTGTGTATTGCTTCATGACATGTAATTATTGCTTGGATTTGTGCACTACTCATGCATAGCATATTTGGTGTGTATTTATTGCTCCATTTATAATGTGTTTGATGTGTACTAATGCACTGATTCATGTCTTATATGTTTTGTATTTAATTAAGTGGGATACCTCATGCTTTAAGTGTCTAACATATATTTATTGCCTTGTGTGCGTGTCCAATTTGTATTCATACTTCATGCCTTGTATTCATACTTATGTACTTCATGACTTAAGTGTATATCATGCATGTGTATTCAAGATGTTTGATTCCTACCTTGAGTGTATGACAAGTGCATTTTTTTGCATGATTTATGCCTTCTATGTACTCATGTGCTTCTTTCTTTAAGTATATTCAGGTGTATAATCCATGCTTCATGTGCATTGTTTGAATGATTCATGCCTTGCTTGAATTTGGGTGGATACCTCATGTTTTAGGTGTTTGATTTATACCTAATGTGTTTTCAGCATAGTTACTTCATGAGTGTGTGTGCATCCCTAATGTATATGCTTCTTGTTTGATATATCTCCAAACAAGCTTATATCATGAGTGTGTATGCTTGTGTCTACTTTATGTATTCACATATTCACGCATATGTTTTTAAGTGTATACTCTATTTGGTTATCTTGAATAATATAATAACTAGAGAGAGACAAATCAGAGACATGTTATCATACAAATTTAGTGTTGGGAAAACTCAAATAGGCTCCACCATGAGATGGTCTAAAATCTTTTATCTCAAAATATTGTTACCAATCCCTCTTATTAATAATTATTATTCATAAATATCCTAGCTTGAATTATTGTATTTAGGACATGAAATGTAGAATTTGAATTAAATAAGTAATAATTATGTCTAACCTATCAGGGGACATTACAACTCCCTTAATATTTTACCCATTCTTAAACCTTAAACAGTTGGTTGGAGGCTTTTTAGAGTAGATGGAAATTAGTCTAAAGATTTTAACATGCTTCCTTCAAGATGGAAAATTACTTTCTTCAATAGTGAATTTGGTCTTGTTACAGATTTGTGAATTGAATCTATTGATTTCTCGCTATGTCAATTATACTTTGAATGAACAAATAAATACACTAATATCCCTATCAAAATAGTTAACCAAATTGTATTTGACTTGATCAAAACCAATCTTCAATAGACCAGTGCCTTATATATATGTCAAATTTGTAGGTATTATGAAAGAGATACTACGCATAACTTTATGAGACAATATTACATCATCAACTAAAAGGTTTCTATATGCTTCAAAAACTTGAATATTTCACAATCAATCTTATTGATTTTAACTTTATTTGAAAAAAGGCCAATAAGACAAACCAAAATGTGATAACCACTCTTTTAGCCTAATATTTGAATTAGAAATTACTTAAATCAACAACATGTACATAATAATACACATTCAACATTTATTTCAGAGAACATATTGTTGGAAACACTGAGAGGGGGGGTGAATTAGTGTTTAGCTAATTATTCAAATTCAGTAACTTAAACATAAATCAATCATATAACACTTGAAGCTTAACACAAGATCACATAACACAAGATATGATTACAGGGAAACCTTGATTAGAGGAAAACCCCAGTGGGAATTAGTACCCACAAATATTGCACTAGTATAATGAACCTGTTAAAGTTCCTTTGCCCTGTTAGGAGCAGTCTTTATGATGTAAGTACAATGACCTGGTTAAGGGTCTGACACTGTTAGGAGTCTTTTACAAACAACCCTGTTAGGGGTGAGGACTCACTGTCCAAGAGCTCACTGCTCAAAGAGAAAGAAGGCTACAACCTCTTGAGAATAGATATGCAATATATCCAAAAGTGAACTATTGTATGTGACACAAATGTCTGATCAATTCCAGTTATGTGCTTATGCTCTTAACTTCTTTAAGGGCTCTATCTCATACTGATATCTTCATACTACTCTGCTATACATTTTCTCTGACTATTTCAATGAATCTTCAAATGTATCTTTGCATTACATATTCTAAACATCCAAAAAAATTAATATTAATTTCCCTTTCTCTTCTAACTATTAAAATTAATTAAATAGTTTCATAGTTGGTATTTATCAATGATCAAATACTATTCCAATGTATTTAAATACATTTACCTCACAAAATCCCCTTTTTAATAAATTTATATTTATTAAAATCCCTCCATATTTCTAATTCTTCTAAACTATGATTTATTCAAATCTAATTTGAATTACAATCTAAAACCCTAGCTATGAACCTATTAATCCAACCTAGATACCTACCCTAAGCCTACCCTATTCCTACTCTACTCCCATCACCTCACTTCCTAAGCATGCTTCCCTACCTAACTGTCCTTTAAATCATACTTAAAGGGTGATTCCTAACCTTTTTAAGGCTAATGGAATGCTCACCCACATGGGGAAATTATCTCCAAAAAGGTCACCCATTCCTCTTAAATTCCTCTTACAACTTTGTCTCCCACTTGGAATTCTTGAGCCACTAAATATTAAATTCTATATTTGACTCAAAATAACCATCCCTTCCAAGACCATGTGTCCGAAATGGCCACCCATTCCTTTTAAAATCTCTTTACTCCTTTGTCCCCCCACTTGGATTTTTTTGAGCCACTCAATATTTATTGCTATATTTGACTCAAAATTAGCCATCCCTTCAAGCCTATGTGTCCCTTATGTGGCTCTTATGTGAATGCCACATAGATGCCACCTCATCCAAGCCCTCTTCTTCTCTCCCAAAAATCTATAAATAGAGGCCTTCTCCTCTTCAATTTTCATCTCTCAATTTGCATTTTTATCATGCTAGAATTGTTTTAGAATTTCATAGCTAGTTTCATGCTTATATTTTTCTTGTTTAATTCACATAGAAATCACATGCTAGACTTGAATTTGGTAAATGAATCATAGTTTCTTGCATATGCATATCATTTTCATAGTTTAGAATATCATCCTTTTGAAGGATTTGAGACTAGTTCCTTATACTAGTTCTTGAATTCCTTCATTATTTACAATCTTGCATTTGCATTGGGATCCATTGCATTTTGTGTGTTTGAGAGAGCACACCCACATCCATCAAAATGAGAAAATCAAACAAGTTAAATAGGGTGCTTACTTATTTTAGCTTAATCTGATGTTATTTGGTGTTCTTTGTTTCTTGCTTTCTCTTTCATATGATTTTGAATTGATTATATGTACTAACCCACTAATCTTGCATGTTTGAGCTTTCTCCCAACAGGTTGAAGAATTCCTCATACTATATTTTGGAATGCCCAATGGGACCCACATCCCTAAACCTTATCAAAATGTCTTCATTCTTCTCAAAAACATGTTCAGATTCACAGACAGGCGTCTCCGCTTCTACAGAGGCGGCTCTGACAGATGGGTGGCTCTGCTTGTACACAAGTGGCTCTGCATGCAAACAGAGACACTGTCACCAAAACATCCATAACTTTTGCATACAGACTTTTTTTATGATGATTCAAAAAGCGTTGAAAATCTTACTTAGAGACCTTTCCATATTGGTAAGCTATTAATTCATATTCCAATTCAAAAATTTGTTGCACATGTTCAAATTTACTCTTTCATTTTCAGTTTCAAAAGTTCATATCTTATGCTAATGAAATATTTTTTATGTGAATTCTTTGTGCAGATCACCTTTATCACTTGTCAAAGATTTGGAAAATCTCAAACTACTAACCAATTGTCTTGCAGCATCACTTGCCAAAGACACAACTTCATAAGATTACTCACACTTGTCTTGCAGGTTGCCTTAATTTAAATCGACCAAATGATCGTGCTTGTTAGCATTTAGTTTGATTTTTTTTTAGGCACATAAAATAATTAGTGGGATGTTTTTATCTAATCCAAAACAAGTGTTAGGGGAGTATGCTCTCTTCCCTTTTGGGAAGATCAAAAACCTAGATGCATTTGCTTTGTGTTAAATAATTAAATCTTTGGGAATAAACTAAGTGTGTCTTGCGTGTCTATGGAGAAAATGATACTGGATAGGAGAGTA
Organism: Thuja plicata; assembly: GCA_018584345.1. Lineage (NCBI taxonomy): Eukaryota > Viridiplantae > Streptophyta > Pinopsida > Cupressales > Cupressaceae > Thuja > Thuja plicata. The sequence goes on along the minus strand of MU224039.1, from coordinate 344,902 downwards.
TGCTCTTTTCCCCTTGTGAGAAAATTAGAAATCCTGACTCTTTTTTGTCGCTAATCCAATTTTCTTTAACAAGTTAATCCTTTAGATGGGCCTACCGGTTGAGGAAAAAAACTCCCAGGAATGACCCATGTGAAAACAAGGTGTAAGCCACACCACTCTAACTCACATTAATCAAATTTACTCTTTGGGGTTAAAGCCTCAGGAGTCGATTGGAATTTGAGCTTATACTCAGCTCTCATCTAACTTAAGTGCGGCCTCGCGGTCTCAATCATGTTTACGTGACCACTTTTGTCAAGGCGGTCTATGGGGCTATACGCCTGAATCATGCTTGCACGAACATAGAGGATACAATCTACCGGAGACACTTACTAAACACTCTAGGCATAGAAGCTACCTGATTCACCTCCGAACGGTGACTTATTATAGTGTTAGGGGAGGGAAGAATCTCCCCCCAAGATCCCCATCATATGTGTCCCAAGGTATTGTGTTGTGAAAGAGATCTTCGTAGCACGACAATAATACCTGGAAAAAGGCAAAATCACGAGCGTCCTTTCAAGGGTGACACTGTTGTGTGAGCTGACGGACTACCAAGAAATGGGTCTATAATATTTTATTGAAGCCAATTCCTTAGGTAGATGTGTGCTTAAAGTGTTTGAACAACATTTTCAAAATCCAAAACACAAACAAAATACCCAACATTCAAATTTGTCACGTGCTTGTATCCTTCAAGGTTGCTTTGTCCCTTGTCAGATTGTTTTTAGACACATTCTTGTTCTTTTCTGGTTTGATTATGCTGAAATTGGTTCTTTCCATGGAATAAATCTATTGAAAATCAGAACGAGATCAAACTTTTTCCAAATTATCAAGACAACGTCCCTTTGCAAAAGATTACCTTGGGCTCTAATTTTCAAAATTTGGTCTTTTATGAGATATGTCCTAAAACCTCCAACTATTAATCCAAGATCAGATCTATTTATAAGACATGAATGATTCCAAGAAGCATAAGAAGGTTAAAACTCCATCACCACCCGTGCAAAGAGAACAGAAAAACACAACCCGAGAGGCTACCAAGTACCAACACATCATTGATTCCATCAAACAAGAGATTCATAAATGGGAAGAATTTGACAAAGTGATCTACAACAACAAGGTTGCTTGTTTCATGGGAAAATATCATCTAGACTCTTCTTTTTTTGGATTTGAGCAATATGACTAGTCGGTTTACCATGACAAACAAAAATTCCTCCTCTTCTTAAGCTCACTTAGCTTGCATTTTTAGGACCTCCCCTAGGTTGTCATCTTTGGAAACACATCACACACTCATCCCAGCATAATCCTGCATTAATCAAATCAATCCTAATCAGCCTAGCATCATCCTAATCATCATCCAAAGCATCCTTGATCACATCCCTCACTTGGTATTGCATCCCCTTTTGAGTTGCTAAAAACCTACATCTTAATCAAACCTCATCCTTGAATGTCCTTAAACTAAGCATTGTTTATGATAATCCCCTTTGTCTTTTGCAACCTCATCACCTTGATCAAAAGGTTAGTTTGCATTAATAAAGAATCTTGTCCGCCAAAGACCACAAGTTTTTCTTAGGTAGACAATCATATCCACTTGATCTTACATTAGGGAAAGAAACCCTTAATTCATGCATGCACCAAAGTCATCCTTAACCCATAGGAGCATATTCATCATCTTAAACACATCCTATTCCTAGCATCATCACCCTTAGCTTCCTAGGTGCATCTTTGTATTACATCTTGCATCTCATATTCCCTTAGGGTAGTCATTTCATGCCACCTATCACACAAGCCACTAAGAAGAGGAAGAACATGGACCCTAATCTTGTCGCTAGCTCATCTAATCCTGCAACTAATAACACCAATGCCATGGTTACATATGCACCTCGGTCCAACAATCAAATTGAACGTATCTAGGTAGATACTAATGAGACACCTACCATGAGTACCATAGAGAAGTTTATCAATCATCCAGGACATGTCCACATGGTGAACTTCATGAGTGGACATAACAATAATCAGGTACTTTTGGACATTCAGCAACAAGGACTTCAACTCCCGCCTTGGATTATATGCACACTTGTCACATGACCTATGGCACTTCCAGGAGAACATCCTCATCCCACTAGAAATGAAGTTTTTGATCCACTTCATTGAGCCCTACAGGTGGGAACTCTTATCGCATAAGTAGTCCAACCTTCCATCCCACCCTCCATCATGCACACGATACCTTCATCTACCTCAGGAGCCCCACCTCTTCATCCAACATCAACAGCGCAGGCAATACCCCCCATCCCTATGCAAGCACCTCCTCAAGTCACAACCACTCTACTTTTGCAAACATTCCCAACATTTGTGGCACAATTTCCACCACCACCAGTTAGCACATAGCAAACCACCATTCCACCCATCCCTACTCAGCCCATTCAAAGTACAACAACCAGTTCACAACATCAAAGCACCCAAGTCTCCATTCCTATTTCGCATTTCTTCACCACAGGCATGCCACCTACCAATGCCTATAACCAACCCTTATTTCCACATGGGTCCACTTTCCCCACCCCACTAGAAATGCAACCGCAATGTGTGCCAGTTGTTTTACCACAAATGCAAACCAATCCAAATCCCCCCATGAAACAACCATCCACCAACCCCTTCATCGTACCCCGAATTCACATCCCACCTATCCAACAATAGCAACAATAACTTATCCAATAGCAACAGCAACAACAATAGCAACCTATTCAGTAGCAACAATCCATTCAGCAACCATCCCAGCAACAATAATTGCAGCAACAAATCACCAACCCATTCACATCCCAAGCGCAACAACAACCAATCAACCTCTTCGCAGTTTCACAACCCACTATCCAAACTACACAGCAGCCACAACCACAAACACAGGGGGAAAATCCCCTCATGGCACAACCACTGCAATAGTTTGCTAATCCTTTTATCCAACCCATGCAACAACAAGAAACTCATTCTGCCAATTACATAGTCATGCCATCTTCCACTACATCACAAATAATTCCACCTCCACAGCAATTCAATGTTCCCACTGGGGTAATTCCACCACAAAACACCTATCCTCCATCTTATACAGGTGTGCAACAAGCTCATCCTGCCTATCCAACACCGCAGTAAATACAAGCATATTTCCAGCAGTTGCAATAATCTTATCAAGCGCCGACACCTCCTCCACTGCAATTTTCCCCTTAGCTGCATCTTCCACCACAACAACCTATATATGTTGACCAATAACCATCATACCAAACACCATAATATCCCCCACACAATCCTCCATATTCACCATTTGACCCCTATCAGGTACAAGAAACCCATGCAATCACGGTTAATAATCCTCCCCCACAAATCAACCATGAATGGGAGGAAATAAAGAATGCTCTCAAGGAGCTAAAAGCAGGGACTGAGGCTAAAACATTCAAGTTTGAAGAGGTGTGTACTTATCCATTTGATCGATCTATCACCGCCATACCCTTCCCCAAGCATTTTGAGACACCCAAATTTGATAAATATCGAGGGAAGGGAGATCCTGTGAGCCACGTGAAAGAATTATACATGGCATGTCAAGAAGTGGCCTACAGTGATAATTTCCTCATGAGACTATTTCCCAAGAGCTTAGGGGGGCCTTCTCTCAAGTGGTTCTACAAAATCCCCTACGGCACAGTCTCTACTTTCGCTGAATTATCAGAAAAGTTTGTGGCCTAATATGCACATAATGTCGAAAATGAACTCTCACTCCTTGATCTATGCAATTCCAAACAAAAGGGAGGAGAAAGCCTAGTCGATTACCTTCAGCACTAGCAAGGGCTTACTACAAGGTTGTCCTACCAACCCCCTGAGCAACATCTTATCAAAATCTTCATTAAAAACCTCCATCCTAAGCTCGCCTATCACATGTGCATGAATTGCATACAAACTTATCAAGACATCTGAATCAAAGGCATGGATCTTGAATGAGGTCTCATAGAAGATAGTGCCATCAATCACTACAAAGAAGCCCAACCTAACAAACATAATAATGATTGATCACGATATTCGAACAAAAACAAGAACGCAGTGACTGATGGAGCCACTAACACCAAGAACGTTCAGGTTGTGGTAGCTAGTCCTAATGCACCTACCCAAACTTATCAACAAGAACTGCCAGTGTACCCTCAACCTCCTCCTATGTATCAATAGCCCAATCTCATGTATCCCCAACCAACTTACCAGCAAAACATGCACCCTCAAGGTGCGACTATCGATCCCCCTCTAGGGACATCATATCAACACAACTACCAAGGTCCTATGAATCAGGAAAATTCTATATCAGTCCCGCATGGACAACAAAGGCCTCACACTTTGAATGTGCCATAATGCATGTTTACCCCTTTGGGTGAACCCATAGATGTCATCTTTTTCAAGCTGGTTCAAGCTAACCAAGTTGTGTACCCAAAAATGCAGCCATTTGATGACTCAACACCTAAGCCTGCCTGGTATAAAGACAACAAGTATTGTGAATATCACCATGTTAAGGGACACACCACTCTCAAATGCATGAATCTAAAACACTACATCTAAGATCTCATTGACCGTAAAGAGATCGAAGTGGACTCTCTTGCCCAACCATCGCCAAACATAGGCCTTAAATTTTATCAAAACGCATTTCCTACACACACTTCAGGTAAAGGTCCAGGCAATCCTACTCAATCCTCTGATCAGGGGAAGGATAAGAAAGGAGAAAATGCCGACAGAAAATATTATACCAATGCATATATCAACTATGATAATTTCATCGGCTGCATATCCCAAGTCCAGTCCTCCATCAATGTCATCCATGTTAAGGGTGCTGATAACCAATGCGCAATCGCCACTCATAGAGTCAGGATAACAGTTGCAGGAGCCAGTCCCGCCCCATCTGTTGGGACCCAATACAAAATTTTAGAACATCTAGGGAATACTCCAGCCCAAATTTCCATCTTGGATCTCCTCCGCACTTCACCCACTTATCAAGAGATCCTCAATAAAGCCTTGCAAGAATCTCATGTTCCCAGCGACATCAACCTCACTGAATTCCAAAACCTTGTCAGACACATGTCTGCATCTTGTGGGGTCTCCTTTAGACCAATAGATGTACCCTCAAAAGAAACTGATCATAATCTCCCACTCTGTATTGCTGTCATGGTTAAAGTTTTTGCCATCAAACGGGTCATGATAGATAATGGATCGGCCCTAAATCTATGTACTCTAAAATTCATAAAAAAGTTGGGTTTCACTGAAGCTGATATAACAAATGATGTCATCACAATAAAGGCATATGATAATTTGGAGCATACTTCTAAAGGCACCATATCATTTCCCATTCAAGTGGGCCCAGTTATTCAGGATACATTATGTCATGTTGTTGATCTTGACCTTCCCTTCAATATCCTCCTTGGATGCCCATGGATTCATTTTATGCAAGATGTCCCATCCACCTACCATTAGTGCATCAAATTCCCATATAACGGTACTGAGATCACCATCTACCCAGATCCCAAGCCCTTTGCATACTGCAATGCATTGGAAACATCCTTTCCACATTCCAATCACTATCCCAAGATCGATATTGGCACCTCTATTGCCAGTTGATCTCAAACCCATTCAAACCCAGAAACAATCCTCTCTTCCACCTTATCCAAGGTCAAGATCAAAAACAAAGGTTGTGGTGAGTACACTTTATCTGATGCCTTCACAGTTGGAGCACTGCCAATTGATCCTCACACTTAGGGCCGCCAACCTAATCTAAGCAAGATAGAATCAGAGACAACCAATGCACTATAATTTGGTTCTACCACTTTTATATCAAAAGGTACTTTGATTGGCCAGGAAATGACACCAAACATCAACCAATGGCTATATAAAGATCCACCACCCAAGGACACAAGTTGCCTCAATTACTTCAAAGATAAGTACCCTGTAACGCACAAACTGGTGACAGAAAAATGGAACTATCAAGGAGGTGGCCTTGGTTATGAAGAGCAAGGAATGAAAGATCCTATTATACCTACCTAACTACAAAATCACCTGGGCCTTGGCATGGGCTCTGACACGAATGGGGGCACCAATGAAAACATCTTTGCCTCTTGTCCATCCCTAGGCGAAATCACTGACATCAAAGATATCCCAGACGAGAAAGTTGTGAGATCTTATGACAATGTTTTTGATGATGAAACCTTCCTGGGAAATGTTTTCCTACAACAACTTTCCATCCTCTTCATTGACCTTCCCCTCTGCCATCCTAAACTCATAGACTGGGACCAACCAAGTGTCGTACATATTGACGAGTTCCAAAGTGAGGACGCGCTCCTAAGCTTCATGGGAGCAATTGAGAAAAGCAGTGAATGGGGGAAAGACTCAACACATGTCTACAAATTGGACCCAAAGGCATACTTTGGGGAAGAGGATAACTTTAGCCACAAAAATGAAATGGAAAACAAAAAAAAAAGAGAAAAGATAAAAAGCGATCCCCTAGCGAAAACCCCTCTAGGGCACTATCTGATCATAAAATAGTAAAAATAAAGGGTGTATCCCCTGGTGAAAACCTCTTTGAGGTGCCAGAGGATGAAGATTCTCCTCTTCCTTTGATTCGTGATTACAGGCCTGAACAATCATCGATTCTCATTGAAGAAGAAAAACCTGTCAACCTGGGTACCAAAGAGAATCCTGCCATCACATACATAGCAGCATCTCTGACAAAAGCAGAAGAAAGTGATCTTGTCACTTTATTAAAGGAATCCGTCAACAATTTCACATGGTCTTACTCCCACATGTCGAGGTTAGACCCCAACTTGGTGGTTCACCATCTAGCAGTGGACCCAAACATCAAACCTGTCAAACAAAAGCTTAGAAAGATGCACCCTAAAGTGGCACTACTTGTCAAAGCGGAGCTAGAAAAATTACTCCAAGCCAAGATCATCTGCCCCATTGACTATTCTGACTAGATTTCTAACATGGTTCCCATCTCTAAGCATAGACATGATTATGGATCTCACAGTAGGACATGAGATGTTGTCACTCATGGATGGATTTTCTGGATATAATCAGATTGACATTGCAGAAGAAGATCAACATAAAATAGCATTCACAACCCCTTGGGGCACCTTCTACTATAACATGATGCCTTTTCTCTTAAAGAACACTGGGGAAACCTATCAAAGAGCCATGACTGTCATTTTTTATGACATGATTCACAAAATTCTTGAAGACTATGTGGACGATATCTTGGCAAAATCAATAAAAAGGGAAGATTACCTAGATGTTCTGGAATGCGTCTTTGACAGAATTGGACACTACTACTTAATGCTCAACCCTAAGAACTGTGTCTTTGGAATCACATCAGGAAAACTATTGGGGTTTATTGTATGCAGACGAGGCATTGAAATCAATCCGAAGAAAGTACAAGCTATCATAGAGATGCATCCACTAAAAACACTCTGACAGCTACGCAGCCTCCAAGGAAAGCTACAATCTATGCGCTATTTCATTTCTCAACTAGCAGACAAGTGCCAACCATTCAATCATCTCCTGCAAAAAGACAACACATTTAAGTGGGATCCTTAATGTCAGAAGAGTTTTGACAAAATCAAAGAATGCTTGGCTAATCCACCCATCTTGGTACCACCTGTACTTGGTCAACCACTCATCCTATACATTTCTACTACTACAATAGCACTGGGGGAACTCCTTTCTCAATTGAATGACGAAGGTAAAGAAATATCTATTTACTATATCATTTGAACCTTAGTAGGTTATGAGCTCAATTATTTTCCTATGGAAAAAGCATGTCTGGCAGTGGTCTTCGCCACTCAAAAACTTTGCCGTTATATGCTTATTCATACAACCAAGCTCATTTTGAAGGTGGATCCTCTGAAGTACCTACTCTCTAGGACTGCACTCATATGTCGAATGGAAAAATGGGTTATGTTGCTCAGCGATTTTTATATTCAATATGTCGACAGAAAAGCCATTAAAGGGCAAGTCATCGCTGATCAACTAGCAGAAGCGCCATTGGTAGATGCTTATCCTTTGGTCGTAGAGTTTCCAGATGAGCATTTGTACATGATAGAAGAACAAACAATGTGTCAACTCTACTTTTATGGGTCCTACACAGCTCATGGCGCAGGGGCAGGAATACTTTTTGTCACACCTCAAGGTGACTACATCCCCATGTCATTCAAATTGGGATTTCCCTACACAAACAACATTGTAGAATATGAAGCACTAATCGTAGGACTCTGCATGGCCATAGAATGGAACATCATAGATATACATGTCTTTGGCGACTCCCAACTCATCATCAAACAAGTCCTAGATGAGTATCAAACCAAAGATGACAAATTGACACCATATAAACTGATGGTTGACAAGCTAAAAGAACACTTCCTCCATTTGTACATAACATAGGTACCACACTTGCAGAATAAGGTTTCTGATGCAATGGCCACAATTGGCTCCCTCCTAGAGATTCCTCATGAGTCTATGCAATATGAATTCTTAGTTGAGCAACTTCATGCTCCCACTTATGAGAATGATGAATCAAATCACGTATGTGCCTTGGTTGGTCCTCAGTCTCCATGGTACAACAATATCCAAGCTTACCTACAAAATGGTATCATATCCCCTCATCTCACTACAACCTAATCCCAAAACTTTATTCATAGAGCATCCCGTTACACCCTCATATCCAATACCCTTTATCGTTGAGGCTATCACAACATGCTCTCTAGATGTTTAGATGAAAATGAAGCCACCTAGGCTTTACAAGAGGTACATGTTATAATTTGCGGTGCCCACATGAGTGGCATGGTCCTAGCCAAGAAAATTCTATGCATAGGGTACTATTGGCCTACAATGGAACATGATGCTTGTGAGTTCGTCAAGAAGTGTCTACCTTGCCAACAGCATGCTAATTTGATCCATGCTCCTACTTAGGACCTCAGACCTATTGTGCCTCCTTGGCCCTTTTCTTGTTGGGTTTTTGACCTCATTGCTAAGATTACTCCCCTCTCTTCTAAAGGCCACAAATACATAATCACAGCTATGGAGTACTTTACAAAGTGAGTTGAAGCAATTCCGCTCACACTCACTACTGGTGTCCAAATATCCAAATTCATCCTTTATCACATTGTTTGCCACTTTGGCATACCCTCCACCATCTTTACAGATCATGGTACACCATTTGAAAATCAACACATCAGTGATCTCTGTGCTCGCCTCCATATCCATCACCATTTCTCCAGTCCATATTTCCCGCGAGGTAACGGCCAAGCTGAGGCAACTAATAAAACCATCCTCAAAATCCTCAAGAAAGTTGTCAATGATACTAGTCGTGACTGGCATCTCCATATCAACCCTACCCTATGGGCATATCGCACTTCCTACCATACTCCTACTGGTACTACTCCATACTCCCTAGTCTACAGTGCTGAAATAGTCTTACCAATTAAGGTTGAACTACCCTCCCTCTGAGTATCACTAAGAGGCCTGGTTGATGATGAAGATTATCGAGTAGCATGACTGACACAGCTTGATCTACTAGATGAAAAGTGCCAGCAAGCTTATGATCACTTGATTGTTTACCAGAATAGACTCAAGCAGAACTATAACAAGAAGGTCCACCCATGCCAATTCCAGGTAGGGGACCTTGTGCTAAAGGAAAATCTGAAAGTGGATACTGATCGGGAAAAGAAAGGCAAGTTTGAAGTCACTTGGCAAGGCCCATATGTGGTCACTACATGCTTTGGTTCTAGGGCATATCAACTCTCCACTCCTGAAGGAGAACCATTGAATTATCCTATCAATATCATTCATCTTAGGTGCTTCTATGTCTGACGGCTAGTTGTTCATTCTTGTTATCTGAGTAAATCCATAAAGTGTAAAAATTCCTGAAAAAAGTATAAAAACAATGTAAAACAGTCCTAAAAAAAATCTCAAAAAAGAAAAAAAATGAAGTTGAAAGAATGGTTGTCATGGTGAAAACCTAGCAAACAGGCACTTGGGCAACATCAAAAACATCAAAAAGATCCAAAGAAATAAAAAAATAAGAATAAAGAGAAAATTTTCATCCATTAGTGAAAAATTGGCAATCAGGCACCTTGGACAAGTGTGCATGATGAAAACCTAGAAACAAGCATCACACATAGTGGACTGTTCCATTATCTATCAAATTCTCGCATCCACTTTCACCTTAATCTTGCCTGTATTCCCTGGGTGTTCGCACATCACGTGCACTAGTCTGAAATGATCCTCCTATCTCATGTCCTGAGCTTTTTTTTGTACACATAATCTTGTATATTGTTGTACATACATTATACTATCCCAATCCCTGAGCTTCAGTCCTGTATGTATTTCACTTAGCCTTCCGCTTAGTGTTTCTTGTATATATCTCATGTCCTCGGTTGGTGTCCTTGCAGAACATGATCCAGTTACGCTCTTAAAATCCTATGTTTCTGCAAGTTCCTTTTGACAACATCTTGGCTCCGCAGTTTGATCGCAGTGCACCTTTGACCAAATCAGATTTATGAATCCCATCTTTCTAGAAATGGGTCCTTTGAGGATGTATCCTTCCTCTCATTGACCTAAATCTAGATCATCATCATCTCTGGGTTCTTGTAGGATGTATTCTTCCTCTTGAACTAATTGACCCACATACCACACAATTGCACGCATCAAAACAACATGACCCAATCAAGTCTTGGCAGCAACCTTGGCACATAATCGCTTGTAATTAATCTTTGTACATTTCAAAATTGCAAAAATCCAAAAAAATTAAAAACTTCTAAAAATTGCGAAAAATCCAAAAAATTACAAAACTTCCAAAAAAATTCAAAAAAATTAAATATTCTCAAAAATATTGCAATAAACCATCGTTTACTTATGCATCGCTCAGTATTTCAATTTTTAGTACCGTTTTGACACTTGTGATTGCAATCATGTTTCTCACAAAATCAGTTTTGCGACCGATTATCCTTATTCCTCATTCTGCTCATAGCTTTTGCCAACGAATATCTTTTAAATCACATCAAATCCAATCCTTGCCCGTCAGGATGCATCCTTCTGGCATCAACTTATCAAATCCTTCATCATACCAATCTTGTTCATGGCAAGAAATTTGGACTGAATGACTGCTTGGTCATGAGGCCTTCTTTATTGATTTTATCTTTTTGTGTCAGTTTAAACCTACTCACCACTACCTCGCTCTGTTATATCTTGGTGCGTTGTGACTGGTGGCAACTGATACATGCATCTTTTGCAGTGTGCTTTTATTTGAGCGTCTAGTCCACACATAGGAATTATGTCATCTATGTTTTCTAACACCTGATGCATACCTCCTATTGCAATATCAAAATCAGATGTGCTCTCCATATTATTCACACAAATGGATCCCCAAAGTTTGTTAGCTACATTTACTTTCATCCTTGCATTTGCATTCTTAGTTTCACTTCAGAAGGCTTCTATTTATTCCCTCCTATCTCTTCCTCCTGCCTGTTGCGTCCTTTTTTGAGAAAATTCCACAACATTGTCTTTGTTGTGTTCTTTTCTCAAGAGGGCACAACCCTGTACCTTTGTTTCTTTGGCACGACTCCTAGAAACCCTCTTCCTCTGGGGCAACTTATTTTCTTGTCTTTGACGCAATGCCACTTGCGACGCCATGTCAAAGAGGGGCAAAATGTAGACATCCAAAAAATATTAATATTATTATTAATATTAATTTCCCTTTCTCTTCTAACTATTTAAATTAATTAAATAGTTTCATAGTTGGTATTTATCAATGATCAAATACTATTCCAATGTATTTAAATACATTTACCTCACAAAATCCCCTTTTTAATAAATTTATATTTATTAAAATCCCTCCATATTTATAATTCTTCTAAACTATGATTTATTCAAATCTAATTTGAATTGCAATCTAAAACCCTAGCTAGGAACCTATTAATCCAACCTAGAGACCTACCCTAAGCCTACCCTATTCCTACTCTACTCCCGTCACCTCACTTCCTAAGCATGCTTCCCTACCTAACTTTCCTTTAAATCATACTTAAAGTTTGATTCCTAACCTTTTTAAGGCTAATGGAATGCTCACCTACATGGGGAAATTATCTCCAAAAAGGTCACCCATTCCTCTTAAATTCCTCTTACAACTTTATCTCCCACTCGGAATTCTTGAGCCACTAAATATTAAATGCTATATTTGACTCAAAATAGCCATCCCTTCCAAGCCCATGTGTCCAAAATGGCCACCCATTCCTCTTAAAATCTTTTTACTCCTTTGTCCCCCCACTTGGATTTTTTTGAGCCACTCAATATGTATTGCTATATTTGACTCAAAATTAGCCATCCCTTCAAGCCTATGTGTCCCTTATGTGGCTCTTATGTGGATGCCACATAGATGCCACCTCATCTAAGCTCTCTTCTTCTCTCCCAAAAATCTATAAATAGAGGCCTTCTCCTCTTCAATTTTCATCTCTCAATTTGCATTGTTATCATGCTAGAATTGTTTTAGAATTTCATAGCTAGTTTCATGCTTATATTTTTCTTGTTTAATTCACATAGAAATCACATGCTAGACTTGAATTTGCTAAATGAATCATAGTTTCTTGCATATGCATATCATTTTCATAGTTTATAATATCATCCTTTTGAAGGATTTGAGACTAGTTCCTTATACTAGTTCTTGAATTCCTTCATTATTTACAATCTTGCATTTGCATTGGGATCCATTGCATTTTGTGTGTTTGAGAGAGCACACCCACATCCATCAAAATGAGCAAATCAAACAAGTTAAATAGGGTGCTTACTTGTTTTAGCTTAATCTGATGTTATTTGGTGTTCTTTGTTGCTTGCTTGCTCTTTCATATGATTTTGAATTGATTATATGTGCTAACCCACTAATCTTGCATGTTTGAGATTTCTCCCAACAGGTTGAAGAATTCCTCATACTACACACACACACACACACACACACACACACACACACACACATATATATATCTTTATGCCTGAATAGACGCGACTACAAATAAGACCTTAGTCATCCCAAAACATAATACACAACGCTTCCAAACAAATTGGCTTAAGCATGTTTACAACAATGTTTAATATATGATTACAAACTTAATACAATAGGCGCTTAGCCTTTACATAACAAAATATTACATGCTATTCAAAATCATGATGTCGGCTTCATACTTTGTATTCTGAACTACTAGTGTACTTGTTCATTTTGTAACTTATCTGTACTGCCATTCTGTACCATGCATGTATAGGGTAAGCATAATAACATACCATAGAGCTTAAGTCTGAACATGCATATTCTGATGTGGTCGTACGCACGTGCGCTGATGCCCTGATCGCCTGCAAGTCACTGTTATGTTTTGTCTTCTACACTTAGTCAATTTTCACTTCATAGTTTACTGTCAAAACTTCATATGATTTTTTTGCCATAATGACAAAACAAAATAAGTCATATACTCTCTGGAAGTCAACTTTCCAACAATCTCCCCCTTTGTCATTAATGGCAACAAAGGAACATGGGCAAGTTACTCAAATTTGACTAACACAAAAACTGTATATCATTATTCTTTATAATATATACTACTCCCCATATATACACATATTCCTTGTATATTACTCCCCCTTTGACATTAATGACAAAGGTGTCAAAATTGTAAGTCTCTAGATACTTACTCAATATATACATCTGGATATACAACATGAAGATTCTTTATCTCTTGCTGCCAGAATGCCTTCATTGCATCAACTGTCTGGAGATGGGCGCATAGAGCATAAGTGAGCTTCTCCATTTTTATCATGTCCATGTAGGGACCTTGATCATATGTGACAATAGTGGCATCAATATGTTTGATGTTCTCATCCAGAACTGCCAAGGAGGGTGCTAGTGCATTTCTCAGTTGGGTATGTCTGATTCTTATCTTATTAATCTCAAATTTTGCCTTCTCAATCTTGTCAAGCTGACCTTGATAGATACTGTTGCAGATGTTCATGTTTTGCATGGATGTCTCGACTAATTTCCTAACACTATCAACCAAGATATCTTCCTCCTCTATCTTCTTGATATGTTCAGAGGTGAATTTCACCATGTCCATGATGTTGGCTATTACATTTCTACCTTTAGCTGCCAACTCTTTCAACATAGACTGGCCAATATTCAATGACTTTAGGTATAAGGAAAAGTTCTTTACTAGTTCATTCAACCTTTCCTTTTTGTACTCATCTTCTGCAATTCTAGTAGCTAAGTCTACTAAGCTTGTAAAATGTGCTTTGAAGCTTGTTAGTATACTGTCTACATCATCAACTGACTGAATTTTTGCTACTTTCTTATCCGCGGGTACTAGGTCATTCAAAATGTTTACTGATTCCAAGAAGAGAGGATTTCTCATAACTTGTTTCTCTTTGGCTTTTTCCATGGCTAGCACACTGATCTTTATTAAATCTTCTTCTCCCCATGCATCCACACTTGCTGAGTCAGGAGTTAAACTTGACAACAATGAGGTAGATGGTTGAATGGATGGTGTGATTATGGTATTCTGACTAGTATCCATGCATTTAATTTTAACTAGGATCTCCATGACTGGTGTCTCATTATTTTTATTATCTTCCTCTTTGTTCAAGTCTATTGAATCTATAGAGGGAACTTTATCTTGTTGCAAAGATGTGTCATTAGTGCATGCCTTCTCTGTCTCTTTCGAGTTTACAAATGATTTTTCAACTTTATCCATATCATTATCAGAAGCAGTCATAGATATCTTGATATCATCAATCACTATAGTATCCCCTGAATCTTTTGTTGTATCAGAGGCTATTGAGACTGAGGGCGCTGAAACCTGTGGACCTGTCTTAGGTGCATTATGAATTATTGGTTCTGCAACCTGTTTAGGAGGAACTGGAGTTGCCTTAGTTGTAGGCATCGTTGATGGATACATATGTCTATCTAGAAATACCTTCTCAAATGATTTATGAGTCTCTTCACCAACTAGATCATACTCCTTGTTCATGATATGGAGAATTCTTGTTTTGGTTCTTAGGTGCGGCTTTACTAAATCCAACAAAATGACTTTCTCATCATGTGAGCACACCGGGAGAAGACTATCCAATGTTTCTTCTCTTATCCTCATATCCTCTTTAATTGCTTTCCTCTTTAACATATCAAGTATGTTCCATACCTTGTCTGGTATGATAGTTTTGAGTTCCAATATTGTCCTTTTGAACTTAATCATGTGAGAGATGATCATAGAATGAATCTCTGATTTGTCTATCTCTTGATATTTGTCATATACATTTTTGAGAGATTCTAGTCTTCCTTCATTGACAATTATGTTCCTTAAGACATTAAGACTATGTCTGAAACCTACCTTAGGAGGAGCTTGTGTGTTCTTTACCTTGCTCCTTGTAGTTCTTGAGGATGGATGACTAGTGGGCGCTTGCTTCCTTCCTCTAGACTTCTTGCTAGGTACTGATGGTGGAGATTCTTCCAGATCAATGGTGGTTGATGGCGTAGATGTATCTTCATTTGATTTCTTCTTCTTATTCTTGGGCATATCATCAGTCTTTTCTATTTTTACTTCTGTGGGAGTCTTCTCAAGTTCTTTGGCTATCTTATCTTCTCTAGCTCTGTCAATATCTTCTTGTGTAACACCATGAACTTTTAGGATATTTGAGGTAATCCTAGATGCCTTCCTTTTGTTCTCAGCATTATATAAGACAGAATCAACTTGATTTTTCTTTTCTCTATGAGTGCCCCATCTAGGTTCATTGGGATCCTTGGGCACAGATAAGAGGACTTGTGCATAACCTTCCAAAACATGTTCTTCAACTTCATAACCAAGAGAGTGAATCCATTTTGTCCTAGGCTCAACTGCCTCCATGCAAGTACAGTCAGTTTCCACCATGAAGCATATGGTGTCTTTGTATTTCTCAACTATCTTCTCCAGTATCCTGAACCTCTTGTGCATCTTGATCATGAATGTCTTGATGTCCATGTCCATAGGATCCTTCACACTACTCTCTGATGTAGCTTTTAGTAAAATTTGTGACATAGTGGGTTTGCTTTTGTCTAGGTAGAGATTTGCAACCTTTCCTACTATGTGGAAGTAGAGATATATGATCAGTGAGCCAAACCTGAATATCTTTCTCTTGTCATGCTTAATAGCTCAGATGTTGTCAATCAATTGAGCACACAATATCTCACATAGGTTGTACTAAGTATTAGCATTCACCATTTTTATTGCTTCTAAAGCAGTAGCTGCAGATACACTGTTTAATCTGCTTGCATGCTAAAATTTATAACCTAGTATCATGGTGACTAGTTTTATGTCATCTTCCTTGATGGGATCAACTGTCATACTGCACCTCTCACTCCTGGATAAGCATGCTTGCTCAACTTGTTTCTTAACATCTTTACCAGTTGGAAGAACTAGTCTAGTCTTGGGAAGTCCAGTCATCTCATGAATTAGATCTGCAGTGATGTAGATAGGAACCTCACCTATCTGGTATAAATCATCATGTATCCTACTCAATAATATCTTCACCCATTCTGGCTCATAAAACTCATGCGCATTGGAATACTCAAAGATAGGGTTTTCAATGAGATGCATGTATTAATCCTTGAATGTATAGTCTAGTTTCATCATAGAACCCATGACAGATGCAATGTTGTTGTCTCCAACTATTTCCTTCTTGCAATAAACATATACGCAGATGTCTTCTACATGTACGACTCTAAGTAGAGTCCTAGAGAATGCTCCTTTGACATCATCCAGTATGGACTTGAATGGATGCTTCTTAAAAACAAATCTCTTCCTCTCAGCAATGTCAAATACA
The DNA here is from genome assembly GCA_018584345.1 of Thuja plicata. NCBI lineage: Eukaryota > Viridiplantae > Streptophyta > Pinopsida > Cupressales > Cupressaceae > Thuja > Thuja plicata. Next base: position 327,985 of record MU224039.1, on the reverse strand, counting down.
ACAGGGGTTTCCATACTTACTTGCGATTTGGTTAAGTAGGGTTTCATGATGATTCTGAAACAATGTGATTGCCAGGGTTCCATTCCAAATGTAATCCATTCACAAACCAACTAATCCTTCAAGTTGTAGTACTTTGATGCTTGATGCTTATCTACTTTTTGAATGCCTCAATCTCAAATGCAAAGTGAAGCTATTTTAAGATCTTTTCCCAATTTATATAAAGATCAATTACATTTAATGCTCATTGTTGTAAGGCAGTTTATAGAGAGAATTTCAAAAAAAATTCTGAACGAAGTAGAGGGAATGCGTGAATGCATACAACCTTAATTTGTGATTACATGCATGAATCCATAGGCGCATACTCAGAGGTGAGCATACCATCCATGCAAGGGTTCAGAGCTAGAATAGCTCCCCCTAAGACCATGAAGGTCAACTATTCAGAATTAGAAGGTACGTCTATTGAGGATGCATCTGCTACCTTATTCTCTTCATTATCCTTCTTTACTTCAATCCATATTTTATTTGAGTTATCTTTAGCTTCCACAAACTTGACTTCTCCTAATTCTTCAAACAAAGACTTCTTGGGATTCTCTTGTCCTTTTGTTCTTGATCTGCAAAACCTTGAGATATGTCTAGCTTTTCCACATGAGTGAAAAATAATAGGAGGTCTGGTGTTGTTATTCATCATGCTGCATTGCTTGGCTATGTGTCCATTGTTGTTACATATCTGACATGTAGTATTCTACAATTTTCTTTGAGGTTGATTTCTCTGATTGAATTGAGTTTGATTCCTTTGGTTCAGTTATGGCTAATTTCTTTGATTGTTCTGCAATGAATAGCCCTATGACCAAACTTATTACAAGAGTAACAGTAACCATTGAAGGGTCTTACATTCTTACAATCTCTTGCCAATTGTCCATGCTTGTTACAGGCATAGAAAGTATGGTTGACTTCCTTGTGCTTATCTTTTAGTGATTTTTCTTTGGTCTCTTCATGAATTTCAGTTTTCTTTTCTTCTAAAGTTTCTATTTGAGCTTTCTTTCTTTCTTGTAATGATTTGATCTCAATTTGAGATAAACTGTATCCCATACTAGTGGTATCACCTTTTATCTTTTGTGCATAGAGCTATGATTGAATCAGATCAGAGCTTGTGTGTAGTTTATCAATCTTGTCTTTTGCTCCTGATAATTCAGATTCAATTTTGTTCTTGATATTTTCCAATTCCAAGATTTTCATATTGGCTTGCATGAGTTCTTCATCCAACTGTTTGTTTTCTTTGTTCTTCTCTTCAATATTTGTTAAGCTATCAGTTAACTGATCATTCAATTCTTCTATCTTATCTTTTAGAGACATGTTCTCTTCATTCAGTTTCAAATCATTGGTGGAGCAATCTTTAAGTTCTTTCCTTAGTTTCTTGATAAGCATTTGTGAGCCATCAAATTTTAGTTTAAGTTCTTCATTTTCTTTCTCAGATCTATCTAGATCTTCAAGAGATGCTTCAAGATTCTTTTTCATATGTTTGACTTCTGTTGAATCCATGATCTCCTCAAGTGGTTAAACTTTTCTCTCTGAGGACCAGGCTCTGATACCAATTGTTGGAAACACTGAGAGGGGGGGTGAATCAGTGTTTAGCTAATTATTCAAATTTAGCAACTTAAACATAAATCAATCATATAACACTTGAAGCTTAACACAAGATCACATAACACAAGATATGATTACGGGGAAACCTTGATTAGAGGAAAACCCCGGTGAGAATCAGTACCCACAAATATTGCACCAGTATAATGAACCTGTTAGAGTTCCTTTGCCCTGTTAGGAGCAGTCTTTATGATGTAAGTACAATGACATGGTTAAGGGTCTAACCCTGTTAGGATTCTTTTACAAACAACCCTATTAGGGGTGAGGACTCACTGTCCAAGAGCTCACTTCTCAAAGAGAAAGAAGGCTACAACCTCCTGAGAATAGATATGCACTATATCCAAAAGTGAATTGTTGTATATGACATAGATGTCTGATCAGTTCCAGTTATGTGCTTATGCTCTTAACTTCTTTAAGGGCTCTATCTCATACTAATATCTTCCTATTTATCTACTATACATTTTCTCTGACTATTTCAATGACTCTTCAAATGTATCTTTGCATTACATATATATATATATATATATATATCTTTATGCCTGAATAGACGCGACTACAAACAAGACCTTAGTCGGCCCAAAAACATAATACACAACACTTCCAAAAAAATTGGCTTAAGCATGTTTCCAACAATGTTTAATATATGATTACAAACTTAATACAATAGGTTCTTAGCCTTTACATAAAAAAATATTACACGCTAATCAAAATCATGACGTCGGCTTCATACTCTGTATTTTGAACTACTAGTGTACTTGTTCATTCTGTAACTTGTTTGTACTGCCATTCCATACCATGCATGTATAGGGTAAGCATAATAACATACCATAGAGCTTAAGTCTGATTGCACATATTCTGATGTGGTCGTACGCATGTGCGCTAATGCCCTGATCGACTGCAAATCACTGTTATGTTCTGTCTTCTGCACTTAGTCAATTTTCACTTCATAGTTTACTGTCAAAACTTCATATGACTTTGTTGCCATAATTACAACACAAAATAATCCATATACTCTTTGTAATTCAACTTTCCAACACATATATCACAAATAATTTATCAACTCACAGATTTGATTGCAGACTGATGAATGTAAAGAAGCAATTGATTTATATTGATAGAAAAAAGATCTTGTCTATTGAATAGTGCATATGGAAAATAAGTCTTTCAATGTAGAATATTTGGTAACATCATTTTAAAAGGTCTATATGACTTTTATTGAAATGGAAAAGATCTTTTCCACTAATAAGTACATGTATAACAAGACTTTCAAAGTTGCATTTCTGACAACTCGATCTCAAAAAGGCTATATGACTCATATATTATGTACTAACTTGTATCTAAGACATAAAAATGATCCTCATTTATAGAAGAGGATTTAGTTAAAAGTGAAAGGGCATACCCTTTCATAAAAAAATGTAATAACTATTCTTAACTACTTAACAAAATGACACAATTGACATATTACATAAAAACATTCTTGACACAACTCATAGAAACTTTTTGGCACAGGGACTAGTCTCCCAATAATTCTCTATAATTATTGATATGTTGAAGGTAATTTGGGGAAGCATGTGTGTCTGCATCATGGATGACATCTTTGATGGTAATCTCCAGCATGATGAACCTCTCCATATGTGCATTAGTCTCCTTTAATCCAATCCATCAGACCGTGCAATATCAAGGGAAACATCAAGTAGGCTCTAGCATTGCTTAATCCATTTATCATTATCTTTAATATCTCTCTTCTAGTCCAAGAATGGTTGAAACCCCTTCTTTATTGGATCTCTAAATTCCTCAAACTCTCCCTTCACTTCATCAAATTTTTCATGTTTCACAATCACCTTTTTTATTTCTTCAATTATTTTGGCATCAAACCCTTCGAGATTCCTGTCATGTAACATTATTTCCAACCTTTGTTTTATCCTATCATGGGCCATTGTATTATCCAAATTCTTTCTTTATGTTATCCAAAGATCATTAAACTAACCTTTTAATCTTTCAAACTTTTGTTTCAATAGGAAACCAACAGTATCATTTCTCTCAGTTTGCATTTTCTTATTTAATTTTTTATTCTCTTTCAGAAGTTTATAATGCTTCTTTTTCCATTCGGCATTATCAGATGATGGATAAAAAGGCATATGATTCCCAATAATTTTGAAAATATCCTCATAAAGGGACTTGTATTGATCCCTCTCCTTTACCAATCTTGATGCATGAGCCCTGTTGAGTTTTGAAAGGTCAACTCCCATATTGGTTGCAATCATTAGATCAGTTTCTCCCACCTTAAGTTTCATCATATGACCAAAATCCTAAACATTAATTATCTTAGGCCTCTTATTGGGTGGATATAAATCCCATAACAACAATGCCTCTTCATCCTGATCAAATCTAGAACCAATAAAAACATCATTGACACCCTGCATATCCAATTTGAATTCCTTATTTTCAGAATTTAATAAACTATCAAAAATGAAAGAAGCACTGAGATCCCATCCAGGAAATAAAATCACCCCAGCCTCTAATATCAATTTCCTCCCCTTTTGTGGGGTCATGTAATCACTTTCCACATCTATATCTTCCTTGATTTTTCTCAGTAACTCAGCCTCAATTTCAGGTGTCACATTGACAATGGATTCCCTGAGTCTCTTTCCTTTGAAACTATACAAGAAAGTTCTAAGTTCTTTAGACTTTACAAACACATCATCAAAAGAAAAGGCAAAATTTTCATCCAATCTGACATCTTTATGAATCTCTAATCTAGAAACAATTTCTCCTTCCTTGTCTGATTCTTCTTCTATCTTTGTTTCTTGATATCTTGAAATAGCCTCTTCATCGGGCTCATTTTCTGCAGTTTTTTCTTCTGATTCCAATTGCTCCATTAGATTTTTTTTATTGGTAAATGCTTTTGACTGGAGCTATGAACCAATGAGGCCACATTTTTGAGGGACCTCATCCGCAGTATTTTTTGTTCGGCATTCTTGCCATCCTATTACAATCTAAGCCCACCTTGTATCTCCCAAGCTCCTTATATCTCCCTCTTCAACCACCATTTGGGTAGTATTGCACCCACCTTATAACTTCCCACGTGACGACCACCTCTATCAGTGACCCTCCACCTCAGATCTGCATCGACCACCTTATCACTCCATGTGTTGCTCGACATTCCATCTCCTTATATCTTCTGATGTCAGCACTCCATGCGCTGCTCGACTGTCTATCCCTTTATATCTCCCAATGTTGGCACACCCTTATGTCTCCCATTCTATCCATCCACCCTCCATGTCAGAACTGTCAGATACCTTATCTCTCCAAACTTTGGTAGCGTTCACCTTATCACTCTATTCCAGCTCGACAGTCCAATCTCCTTATATCTCCCACTGTCGACACCCTTATGATTCCCAGTCTGTCCTTCCACCCACATGAACCACGTAGGAATCTCCTATGGTAACCGCACATGCGTGCATGACATATTGCAGGAGACCTATATTATCAGCGGTAATCAACACCATCAGATCATCCTGAACAGCGAGTCTGACAGTTGTCCATCCATCATTCGTACACCGCCTGACCTTCATCATGCTTCCTTCCTACATTTGAAATGTGGGGGGCGTGAATTGAACCTTGGTTTCCCTCTCAATAGGGCTTGTGACTTACCGTCACACTGTAGGGTGATCCCCCAGTTGCTCCATTAGTTGCACCTTTTCCCTTAGTTTAATATTATACTCATCAATGACCATTTTGGCTTCATTTTCCTCAATATTTTAGAATATGTCCTCAGTTTCTATAGCCTCATGAAAGTAATCCCCCAGACTTTGTTTATTCTTACAAGAGTGAATGTATCCCTCTACATCATAATGTTTTCTTGGTGTATGTGAAAACAAATTAAAATCTTCTTTCAACTTATTATCAATTACTTCATAGGCTTTTGTTGAGACAATGGTGAAATCTCCAAAACTAAGGGTTCCAGGTAGAAATGTGTGTTTATGAAAAGTACCTCTAAAATTCTTGGTACTTGAAACACTCAGTTGTCTTACAATTTCCAAATAACCTACTCTATCAGGAAATATCTTTGGCAACATATAGGTGGCTTCCTTGAATCCATAGATCATGAAACATGTGAAATATTGATAAACATACCAATCTCCCCAATTATGATTCACAAGATTTATTTTATCAAAATCCTTAGGTCTTAAGAAGGTTTTAACTTCACTAGAAATAGACTTTTCACAAGGGAAGCCAAACATCTGGTAATGTGACCTAACAATCCATTCCTCAAATTCAATTTAATTTGACTGTGCATATCTAGAATCCCATAGAGAGGTCCATAATTGTACTGGCTGATCCTCTCCATCTATGTTCTTAAGATTCAATTTTAACTCACTTGACCACATGCCCCTTTTATGACCATAGAATAGAACTAAATGCATTAGCAGAGAATAATTCTTGAAACTAGGGTACTCATTATCCCTAAGATTTAGAAAACCCTCATGCAACCTTTCTGCAAGATAAGCTTCATAATTGAATGGCCTTGGTTCATACATCTGAATATCTACCACTAAAACCATAGGCCCTTTGTTCATAAGGTTGTGTGCCTCAATTCCTCCCAATTGCCCACATGACATGTATCTGATTTGTAGGTAATGTCAAAACAAATTTATATTAAAAGGGTGTCCATGTTTTGTTGTAAGCTTAACAGGTATAATTTTGTGAATGGCCAATTTCCACCCACGATATGTGGTATCTATTCTACAATAATCATTTTCCAAATCAATCAAAGATAAAGGTTTATTACATCTAGAATCTAGGTTAAAAACATCTTCAATGCTCGGTGATGTCTGCAAAAATGCTTGGTTCTATCTTTAACCAGTTTGATCAGTCATGCATCAAATTTGCATGTATGCTTTAGCATCTGTGTACATGATTCACAAATGAATCTCTTGTCTCTTATATATAAATTATGTATCATTTAATTTTCATCCTTCAAATCTTTCCACTTAATCTCCATCATTCATTTTCCCGCTTGATCATTCCTCGGTAGTTGTGTTAAAAACACGTTTCAATCTATGTTGCCTGATCTTCCTTGAATTTTCATAACCGTTTGATCAAATAAAAAACTTTATCGTTTACCTTGAAATCATCAATTGCTAGATCGACATCCAAGTTGGCCTCAATAGAATTAATTAATCGATCTTAGTAGTAACCGTGTTGTGTCAAAAATTCCTTACACAGTTATTACTCTTGCTCGATATACACTGCATTTTACTCAGTTATTAATGTCACTCAATGTATACGAAACTCTTCATTTTACCGACCACATAAACATTGTTTGTTTTAGATCTTCAATACATAAAAAAAAATTTCCACCATAATAATACTCAAATAAGGTGACATCAATGACAATACATTAATTGATAATGTTTATCATCACTTCTCCAACTCGGTTGAATATCAACAAATGACTTCAAACATATAATCAGTTGTAGTTCATTAATCTCTCCCTTCGACATTGATGGCAACACAATATGAAATATGCAATATAGAATGCCATACAACAAATACCAAAATTTTTTCCTACAAGTGAAACAATTATGTATCTCTCCCTAGCTTGAATATAATTTGCGTCAGTATAAACAAAATATGCATTATGTAGACTCTCCCTATAGTTTTGACTTTCCAGCTCTGGAATCTCTCTGTAGATTAGATATGTCTTTGCTCTCCTTTTATGAATCAATTCTCTCCCTGATATTTCATTGATATATCTCTCCCTTTGACAACAATGCCAAAAACAAAAATATGCAGCTCTTCAGTAGCCAAATAAAATATCTTTGGTTTTCGGTGCAGTAAGTACCTTTCAGTGTACTGATATCTCTGTGTTGGTCCAGTTCAACTTTGCATCAATATGATTGATATTCTGATTTCATGTAGGTTGATGCAACCCCCTAATCGGATTAGTTACCAATAGATAAGAGATGAACCCCTAGTCTACCTCTCAAGTACTCAAATGTATCCTTTTGTAAGGGTTTTGTGAATATATCTGCAAGTTGTTCCTTTCATTCCACATATTCCAGTATTACTTGTTTGTATTGTACTTGTTCCCTCAAGTAGTGATACTTTATAGATATGTGCTTTGTCTTTGCATGCATCACTTGATTCTTTGAAATATTTATAGCACTTGTATTATCATAATAAATCATCACTAGTTCATTGATCTCTTCATTCATTCCTTTCAGTAATTGTTTTATCCATGCTATGTTAGAACAATTTGCAGCAGCAACAACATACTCTGCTTCTACATTTGACTGAGATATGCATCCTTGCTTCTTTCTAATCCAAGTAACTAGTCTTTCTCCAATAAAGAATGCTCCACCAGTAGTACTTTTTCTATCATCCATATTCCCAGTCCAATTAGCATCTATATAGAATTTCAATATGAATTTTCCTTCTCCTTTATACCATAGTCCATAATCCTTAGTATTCTTCAAATATTTAAAAATCCTTTTTACAGCGGTCATGTGTGATTCCCTGGGGTTAGCATAAAATCTTGCAACTATTCCAACTGCATGTGCTATGTCTGGTCTTGTGTGAACAAAATACATCAATTTACCAATAATATATCTGTACAAGGTTTGATTTACCTCAGGTTTCTTGTCTTCTTTTGTCAATTTGCATCTTGTCACCATAGGTGTTCCGACTGGTTTTGATTCCTCCATTTTGAATGTCTTTAGTACTTCCTTGATGTATTTTGATTAATTAATGTATATACATGTAGTCTGTTGTAAAATTTGCAATCCTAGAAAAAATTTGATCTGACCAAACAGCGACATCTCAAATTCTTTCCTCATTTCATCATCAAATGAAGTGCATAACTTATCATTACCTCCAAATATAATATCATCAAAAAATATTTTAGAAATAAGTGTCTTATCATCATTTCCTCCTTTTAAATACAAATTTTTGTTGTCACTTGTTCTAATAAATCCAATACTTATTAGATAAGAATGCAGTCTTTCATACCATGCTCTCGGTGCTTGCTTTAGTCCATATAAAGCTTTGTGTAACTTACATACCATGTGTGTCTGATTAGGATCAACAAATGCCTCAGGTTGTTCAATGTATACCTCCTCTTCTAGTATTCCATTCAAAAATGTGGACTTCACATCAATTTGATATACCTTAAATCCTTTATATGCAACGTATGCAAGTAGTATTCTTACTCCTTCAAGTCTAGCAACTGGTGCAAAAGTTTCTCCATAGTGAGTTCCTTCTTCTTGTGCATGTCCTTTGCAAACCAATCTTGCTTTATTTATGATTACATTCTGATCTTCATTCAATTTGTTTCTAAAAATCCATTTAGTGCTAATGATATTTTTATCACTCAGTCTCGGTACTAATGTCCATGTCTTATTTTTTGTATTTGCTCAATTTCCTCATTCATGGCATTAAACTATTCTTCATTTTCTAATGCATCTCTAACATTTTTAGGCTCAAATTCACAAATTAAACAAGTGTCATCTCTAAACTTACTTGTCAATTTTCTTGCTCTTTTATCTCCAATGAACTGATCTTGGGGTGGTGTCTTCTTACATATCAAGAAAGTACAAGTTCAGTTCTTGGTCCTTCATCATCTTCTTCTATATATACATTAGCTTCTGGTTCATGATCTTTTGTTTCAACATTTTCCTGATTCTTGGTTTGTGCTACCTGTTGCCTGGTAACATTAGTCTGTTCCCCAGTAATGTTAGGCATTTGCATCGGTATAGTATCAGGTTCTTCCCAGTAAATAAATTTAATATAATCTTCAAGTTCTTTCATGTTGTCCTCATCATTTATCTTAGAAAATTCGTCAACTTTCACATTTGCACTCTCAATGATTTTGTTAGTTGCCTTGTTCAAACATTTGTAAGCTTTACTCTTAGTATAATATCCAAGAAATATTCCTTCATCACTTTTTGAATCAAATTTCCCATTTCTCTCATCTTTCAGAATATAACACCCACTACCAAATATTCTAAAATAACTTACATTCGGTGTATATCCATACCATAGCTAATAAGGTGTTTTGTTTGAATCTTTCTTTAGTTGTACTCGGTTTAGTGTGTATACTACTGTGTTGACTGCTTCTCTCTAGTATGTTTGTGAAACTCCTTTCTCAATCATCAATGTCCTAGCACAATCAACAATTGATTTGTTTCTTCTTTCAGCAATCTCATTCTGTTGTGGTGTCCTCGATGCAAAAACTTGTCCTTTGATTCCATACTCATTACAAAATTTAGTGAACTCATCATAAATAAATTCACCTCCTCTATAAGATCTCAAACACTTTAGATCTCTATCAGTTTATTTTTCCACTTTAGCTTTATATCACTTAAACATCTTAAATGCTTCAGATTTTTCTTTTAGGAACATGACAGTCATCATCCTAGAGTAGTCATCAAAAAATAAAATAAAATAAAATATATGTCTCCATAATACCTATGTGTTCTCATTAGTCCACATAAGTCTGTATGAAATAACTCCAAAATGTCATTAGATAAAAAATTCTTGCTCTTGAAACTATATTGGCATCTTTCCCATTTGACAATTTTTGCACATTACATGGTCTAGTTTAGATAAGCTCGATAAGCCTCTAACTTTTCTTTTTCTACTAATCTTAACCATGTTGTCAAAATTTACATGACAAAGTCTTTTATGCCATAGTCATATATCTTCATTCTTTGACAATAAACAATTAGTTTCGGGTCTGTCAAGATAGAATAGGTTACCTTTAGATTGTTCACCAGTACCAATCAATTTTCCTTTTCCATCATAGATTATTTCTTTTTTGTTCTCAAATGCAACTCGGTGACCTGTGTTGTTCAACTATGAAGCACTCAATAGATTTTAGTTAAGTCCCTTTACCCAATGAGCATTTTCACATTTGATTTGATTATTCATCATAATAGTAACTTTTCCTTTCACTTGACAGAGTGTATCATTTCCCATTCTTACTGATCCTCCATCATAATGTTCAAGAAATTCAAATTTTCCTTTATCGACAGTCATGTGATGTGTACAGCCACTATCAATAACCCAAATATCATGTTTACTAACTTTTGAGATAAGTGATGTTTCTACATACCTTTCATCTTCATCTGAATCATCTTTCAATGCTACAAACATTGTCTCAATATCTTCATCACTATCATAGTTACTGTCATTAACTTTATCTTCAACAATGTAACAAGCTTTCTTACCTTTATCCTTGTAATCTCGGTTATCTCTTCTGTCATACTATCGGTTGCTTCTAAAATCTCAGTCATCCTTTATGTCAATAGATCTATCATTTCTATCATCATTATTTTTGTTAGGGCATCTTGTAGAAAAATGGCCAATCTCTTTACAATTAAATAATATCAAAGGTAATTTACCTTTATATCTTCCTTTACCTCTATGTAATATTCTAACCATTAAAGCTTCAAGTTCATCAAATTTCTTGTCATCACTATCACTGTCACTATTATTTATGATTATGTGTTTGCTACTAGATTTATCAATTTTCAAAGTAGACATAAATGTGGATTCCATAGATGGTACAATACTGTTGTCAAAGTTATTCAGCTCAAAATAAATCAATCTTCCAACAAGAATATCAACAGTAATGTTATTTCCAGGTGCTGCTCTCATTTCATGTATTGCAGAGACTCTTATAGAATAAATAGGTAATAGAGTTCTAAGAATCTTACTCACAATTGTGTCTTCATCAATGGTTCCACTAGATCCTCGAATAGCACTCACAACTTCTTTAAGTCAATTACTGTATTGTGTGATGTTTTCTCCTTCCTTTAATCCCATTTCATCAAAATTTCGATGAAGGCTTTCAGCTTTGGCTCTTAGTACATTTTCATCTCCTCCATAAACTAGTGTAAGTTGATCCCACATCTTCTTGGTAGTAGTACAATTCTTGATGTCTTCAAATTCCTAATCGGTAATTGAAGAAGAAATCTCCACCATGATAAGGTTATGCTCATGTTTCTCTTTTAATTGTTTCACTGTCAAAGGTCCAGTAGGTAATATGAATTCATTGTCTAGAAAATCTTCAATGTTGCTTGAAATTCCTGATAGGTATAATCTCATTCTACTTTTCCATATCTAGAAGTTATCCATGGTACATCTCTCTTATACATCTTGTAACCTTTAGCTCAAGTAATTGAAAACTTTCTTCTAAGCACTGTATACTCCCTGATAAGCATCAATTGCTCTGATACCAATTGTTAGAATAACTAAGAGGGGTTGAATCAGTTAGACTCAGTACCCTCAAAAAACTATCCTACAGTCCCAAATTCCTCCAAATGTATAACAAAACAAATTCAATCATATAAAACTTAGCTTGGTGAAAATGTATTCTATAAACTTAAACTTTATCAATAGTGTTTACCGAATGTCGGTAAATTAATACTATGATTACCGATCTAGGTCAATAAAATAAAGTGTAAAGTAAAATAATAATCCGCAACAATCATACACATTGACACAGATTTTTAATGTGGAAACCTTGTTAAGGGAAAAACCACCTGAGACCGGTAACCCAAAATATTTTCACCCTTATGAAGTGAGCTTGGAGAGGAGCCAACCATGTTAAAGGTTACAATGCACATTATTAAATGTGACCTTGTTAGAGGATTTAACACTAATAGTTCTCTCTTGACCAGGAATTCACTATGGGGTCAACAAGAAAAAAAATCAACATTCACTGAATGTTATAATAAGGATTCACCATCCCACTCGGTTAAGAGATTTATCTGTAACAATGGTTAAACTAATATAGTAATGATCTGATTCAAATAGAACTCTAATTTGCAGATATTCAGATCTATTCTAAGTACATAATACCTCTGATCAATTTTTTCACTTCAATTCATATCATACTTGTTCTTCTTGTTAATCCTCTTTCCTTTTTTTTCTCGGTGATGTCTGCATAAATGCTTGGTTTTGTCTTTGACCAGTTTGATCAGTCATGCATCAAATTTGCATGTATGTCTCAACATCTGTGTACATGATTCACAAATGAATCTCTTGTCTCTTATATAGACATCATCTATCATTTAATTTTCATCCTTCAAATCTTGCCACTTAATCTCCATCATTAATTTTCCCACTTGATCCTTTCTAAGTAGTTGTGTTAAAAGCATGTTTCAATCTCTGTCGTCTGATATTCCTTGAATTTTTATAACCATTTCATCAAATAACAAACTTTATCTTTTACCTTGAAATCATCAATTGCCATATCGGCATCCAATTCAGCCTCAATTAGAATTAATGTCTTGGTCTTAGTATTAACTGTGTTGTGTCAGTAATTCCTTACTCGGTTATTACTTTTGCTCGGTATACACTGCATTTTACTCAGTTATTACTGTCACTCAGTGTATACATAACCCTTCATTTTACCGACCACATAAACATTGTTTGTTCCAGACCTTCAATACATAACAAATGTTTTCCACCATAATAATACTCAAATAAGTTGACATCAATGACAATACATTAACTGATAATGTTTATCATCACTTCTGCAACTTGGTTGAATATCAACAAATGACTTCAAACATATAATCAGTTGTAGTTCGTCAATCTCTCCCTTTGGCATTGATGGAAACACAATATAAAATATGCAATATAGAATTCCATACAAAAAATACAAACTTTTTTTCTACAAGTGCAACAATTATGTAGCTCTCCCTAGCTTGAATATAATTTGTGTCAGTATAAACAAAATATGCATTATGCAGACTCTCCCTGTAGTTTTGACTTTCCAGCTCTGGAATCTCTCTGTAGATTAGATATGTCTTTTCTCTCCTTTTATGAATCAACTCTCTCTCTGATATTTCATTGATATATCTCTCCCTTTAACAACAATGCCAAAAAGAAAAATATGCAATTCTTCAGTAGCCAAATAAAATATCTCTGGTTTCTGGTGTAGTAAGTACCTTTCAGTGTACTGATATCTCTGTATTGATACAGTTCAACTTTGCATCAACATGATTGATATTCTGATTTCATGTATATTGATGCCACCTCCTAATCAGCTTATTTACTTATAAACAAGGGATGAACCCCTAGTCTACCTCTCAAGTACTCAGATGTATCCATCGGTAATGATTTTGTGAAGATATCTGCAAGTTGTTCCTTTGATTGCACCTATTCAAGTATTACTTGTTTGTCTTATACTTGTTCCCTCAAGAAGAGATACTTTATAGATATGTGCTTTGTCTTTGCATGCATCATTGGATTCTTTAAAATATTTATAGCACTTGTATTATCACAATAAATCATCACTGGTTCAGTGATCTCTTCATTCATTCCTTTCAGTAATTGTTTTATCCATGCTATGTTAGAGCAACTTGCAGTAGCAGCAACATACTCCGCTTGTGCAGTTGACTGAGATATGCATCCTTGCTTCTTGCTAATCCAAGTAACTAGTCTTTCTCCAATAAATAATGATCCACCAGTAGTAATTTTTTTGTCATCTATATTCCCATCCCAATCAACATTTGTATAGACTTTCAATTCGAATTTTCCTTGTCTTTTATACCATAGTCCATAATCCTCAATATTCTTGAAATATCTAAAGATTCTTTTTACAGTGGTCATATGTAATTCCCTAGGATTAGCATAAAATCTTGCAACTATTCCAACTGCATGTGCTATGTCTGATCTTGTGTGAACAACATACATCAATTTACTAATCATAGATCTATACAAGGTTTGATTTACCTCAGGTGTCTTGTCTTCTTTTGTCAATTTGCATCCTATCACCATAGGTGTTTCGACTGGTTTTTATTCCTCCATTTTGAATGTCTTTAGTACTTCCTTGATTTATTTTGATTAAGTAATTTATATACCTTCAATCTGTTGTAAAATTAGCAATCCTAGAAAAAATTTGATCTGACCAAACATCGACATCTCAAATTCTTTCCTCATTTCATCAGCAAATGAAGTTCATAAGTTATCATTACCTCCAAATATAATATCATCATTAAATACTTCAGCAATAAGTGTCTTATCATCATATCTTCCTTTTAAATACAAATTATTTTTGTCACTTGTTCTAGTAAATCCATTACTTATTAGATAAGAATGCAGTCTTTCATACCATGCTCTCGGTGCCTCCTTCAGTTCATATAAAGCTTTGTGTAACTTACATACCATGTGTGTCTGATCAAGATCAAAAAATCCCTCAGGTTTTTCAATGTATACCTCCTCTTCCAGTATTCCATTCAAAAATGTGGACTTCACATCCATTTGATATACTTTTAATCCTTTATATGCAACATATGCAAGTAGTATTCTTACTCCTTCAAGTCTAGCAAATGGTGCAAAATATTCTCCATAGTCAATTCCTTCTTCTTGTGCATATCATTTGCAAACCAATCTTGCTTTATTTCTAATTACATTCCCATCTTCATTTAATTTGTTTCTGAAAATCCATTTGGTGCCCATAATATTTTTATCACTCGGTCTCGGTACTAATGTCCATGTCTTATTTTCCTATATCTACTCAATTTCCTCATTCATGGCATTAAACCATTCTTCATTTTCTAATGCATCTCTAACATTTTTAGGCTCAATTTCACAAATTAAATAAGTGTCATCTTTGAACTTACTTCTTGTCAATATGCTTTCTCTTTTATCTCCAATTATTTGATCCCGTGGGTGGTGTCTTCATACATATCTAGCAATTACAAGTTCAGTTCTTGGTCCTTCATCATCTTCTTCGGTATCTACATTAGCTTCTAGTTCATGATCTTCTATTTCAGCATTTTCCTGATTCTCGGTTTGTGCTACCTGTGGCCCGGTAACATTAGTCTCTTGCCTGGTAATGTTAGGCATCTTCATCGGTATAGTATCAGGTTCTTCCCAGTAAAAAAATTTACTATAATCTTCAAGTTCTTTCATATTGTCCTCATCATTTATCTTAGCAAATTCATCAACTTTCACATTTGCACTCTCAATGATTTTGTTAGTTGCCTTGTTCAAACATTTGTAAGCTTTACTCTTAGTATAATATCCAAGAAATATTCCTTCATCACTTTTTGAATCAAATTTCCCATTTCTCTCATCTTTCAAAATATAACACCTACTACCAAATATTTTAAAATAACTTACATTCAGTGTTTATCCATACCATAGCTCATAAGGTGTTTTGTTTGAATCTTTCTTTAGTTTTACTCGGTTCAGTGTGTATACTATTGTGTTGACTTCTTCTCTCCAATATGTTTTTGAAACTCCTTTCTCAATCATCAATGTCCTCACACAATCAACAATTGATCTCTTTGTTCTTTCAGCAATCTCGTTCTGATGTGGTGTCCTCGATGCAGAAACCTGTCTTTTGACTCCATACTCGTTACAAAAGTTAGTGAACTCATCAGAAATAAATTCACCTCCTCTATCAGATCTCAAACACTTCAGATCTCTATCAGTTTCTTTTTCCACTTTATCTTTATACCACCGAAACACATTAAATGCTTCATAATTTTCTTTTGGGAGCATGATAGTCATCATCCTAGAGTAGTCATCAACAAATAAAATAAAATATATGCCTCGATAATAGCTTTGTGTTCACATTGGTCCACATAAGTCTATATGAACTAACTCCAAAATGTCATTAGATGAAAATTTCTTGCTCTTGAAATTAGATTTTGACATCTTTCGCATTTGACAAGTTTTGCACATTACATGGTCTGGTTTAGATAAGCTCGGTAAGCCTCTAACTTTTCTTTTTATACTAATCTTAACCATGTTGTCAAAATTTACATGAGAAATTCTTCTATGCCATAGCCATATATCTTCATTCTTTTCCAAGAAACAAGTAGTTTCAGCTGTGTCAAGATAGAATAGGTTACCTTTAGATTGTTCACCAATACCAATCAATTTTCCTTTTCCATCATAGATTCTTGATTTTATGTTCTCAAATGCAACTCGGTGACCTATGTTGTTCAACTGTGAAACACTCAACAGATTGTAGTTAAGTCCCTTTACCCAATAAGCATTTTCACATATGATTTGATTATTCTTCATAATAGTACCTTTTTCCTTTCACTTGACGGGATGTATCATTTCCCATTCTTACTAATCCTCCATCATAATGTTCAAGAAATTCAAATTTTCCTTTATCACCAGTCATGTGATGTGTACAACCATTATCAATAACCAAAATATCTTGTTTACTAACTTTAGAGATAAGTGTTGTTTCTACATAACTTTCATCTTCATCAGAATCATCTTTTAATGCTACAAACATTGTCTCAATATCTTCATCACTGTCAGTGTTACTGTCATTAACTTTATCTTCAACAATGTAACAAGCTTTCTTACCTTTATCCTTGTAATCTTGGTTATCTCTTATGTCATACTGTCAATTGCTTCTTAAATCTTGGCCATCCTTCCTCTCAATAGATCTATCATTTCTATCATCATTTTTTTTGTTAGGGCTTCTTGTAGCAAAATGGCCAATCTCTTTATATTTAAAGCATATCAAAGGTAATTTACCTTTATATCTTCCTTTACCTCTATGTCATCTTCTAACCATTAAAGCTTCAAGCTCATCAAGTTCCTTGTCATCACTATCACTGTCACTGTTATTTCTGATTATGTGTTTGCTACTAGATTTACCAATTTTCAAAGTAGACATAAATGCAGATTCCATAGATAGTACAATACTTGTCAAAGTTATTCAGTGCAAAAGAAATAAATCTTCCAACAAGACTATCAACAATAATGTTATTTCTAGGTGCTGCTCTCATTTCATGCATTGCAGAGACTCTTATAGAATAAATAGGCAATAGAGTTCTAAGAATCTTACTCACAATTGTGTCTTCATTAATAGTTCCACTAGATCCTTGAATAACATTCACAACTTCTTTAAGTCGGTTACTGTATAGTGTGATGTTTTCTCCTTCCTTCATTCGCATATCATCAAACTTTCCACGAAGGCTTTCAACTTTGGCTCTCAGTACATTTACATCTCCTCCATAAACTAGTGTAAGTTGATCCCACATCTGCTTGGTAGTAGTATAATTCTTGATGTCTTTGAATTCAGAATCGGTAAGTGAAGAAGCAATCTCTACCATGATAAGGTTATGCTCATGTTTCTCTTCTAACTGATTCATTATCAAAGGTCTAGTAGGTAATATGAATTCATTGTCTACAAAATCTTCAATGTTGCTTGCAATTCCTTATAGGTATAATCTCATTCTACTCTTCCATATCTGGAAGTTATCCTTGTTCAACTTAGGTACATATCTCTTATACATCTTGTGATCTTTATCTCAAGTCCTTGAAAATTTTCTTCTAAGAATTGTATGCTCTCTGATAAACACCAATCACTCTGATACCAATTGTTAGAATAACTGAGAGGAGGGGTGAATCAGTTAGACTCAGTACCCTCACAAAATTATCCTACAATCCAAAATTCCTCCAGATGTATAACAAAACAAATTCAATCATATAAAACAAATAGTGTTTATCGAATGTTAGTAAATTAATATTGTGATTACCGATCTAGGTCAATAAAATAAAGTGTAAAGTAAAATAACAATCTGTAGACACCCTAAAATGGACAGGCTTGCAACTTTACATTAAAACCCTAATTTTCATCTATTAAGTAATGGTTTCTTAAATCATTAATTAATCATCTATTTTCTTCTAAATTCATTTCTCAAA
>MU224039.1:278969-309355 GCA_018584345.1 Thuja plicata | reverse complement strand
ATTTTATTGCTTGCGTTTCGATCATTTCGTTTAGTAGTTATTGCTTAATAGATTTGCATGCACTTGTGAACCTTGGCTACTAACCCCTGCCCTTGGAAAGCTGTGGGAAACCGGAGAGAGAGGCGTACACAATCCAAAACATTCATACACATTGACACAGATTTTTAACATGGAAACCATGTTAAGGGAAAAACCACCTGAGACCAGTAACCCAAAATATTTTTAGTCTCCTGAAGTGAGCTCGATGAGGAGCCAACCCTGTTAAAGGTTACAATGCACACTGTTAAATTCTACCTTGTTAGAGGATTTAATACTAATAGTTCTCTCTTGACTAGGCATTCACAATGGAGTCAACAAGAAAATAATCGACATTCTTTGAATGTTAAAATAAGGATTCACTATCCCACTCGGTTAAGAGATTTATCTGTAACAATGGTTAAATTGATACAGTAATGATCTGATTCAAATACAACTCTGATTTGCAGATATTCAGATCTATTCTAAGTACATAATACCTCTAATCAATTTTTTCACTTCATTTCATATCATACTTGTTCTGCTCGGTAATCCTTTTTCCTTTGTTTGCTCAGTGATGTCTGCAGAAATGCTCGGTTCTGTCTTTAACCAGTTTGAACAGTCATGCATCAAATTTACATGTATGCTTCAGCATCTATGTACATGATTCACAAATGAATCTCTTGTCTCTTATATAGATATCATGTATCATTTAATTTTCATCCTTCAATCTTGTCACTTAATCTCCATCATTCGTTGTCCCGCTTGATCCTTCCTCGGTAGTTGTGTTAAAAACACGTTTCAATATTTGTCGTCCGATATTCCTTGAATTTTCATAACTGTTTGATCAAATAACAAAATTTATCTTTTACCTCAAAATCATCAATTTCCAGATCAACATCCAAGTCGGCCTCAATTAGAATTAATTTCATGGTCTTAGTATTAACCGTGTTGTGTCGGTAATTCCTTACTTGGTTATTACTGTCATTCGGTGTATACACAAATCTTCATTTTACCGACCACATAAACATTATTTATTCTAGATCTTCAATACATAACAAAAAATTTCCACCATAATAATACTCAAATAAGTTGACACAATGACAATACATTAACTGATAATGTTTATCATCACTTCTGCAACTCGGTTGAATATCAACAAATGACTTCAAACATATAATCAGTTGCAGTTCATCAGGTATTCCTATGATTACTGGTTGGAAATTAACAAAGGATGATTATTCACCTTAAGCAAATAAAAAAAAGATACAGATCAATAATCAATGGCTTATTGTATTTAACACAAACTAGACATGATATTATGAATGTTGTTTGCATTATTGCAAGATTTCAAGCAGAACTGAAGGAATCACATGTTATTATTGTTAAAAGGATATTCAAATATTTGAAACAGATAGTTGATTATGGATTATGGAATGGAAAGGATGATGATTTTACAGTGAATGCTTATAATAATGTGGATTGGGTAGGTAATGTGGATGAAAGAAAAGAACAAGTGGTGGAGCATTCTTCTTGGGAAAAAGGTTAGTTTCATGGGCAAGTAAAAATAAAAATTACATATCACAATCTATTGTTGAAGCTGAATATGTTGTTGTTGTTGTTGTTAATTGTACATGGGTAATTTGTATGAAGAAAATGTTGATGTAGATATCACATGAAGTATTGATGAGCCAGTTGTTATCTATTGTGACAATTCAAGTGTTATCAATATTTCAAAGAACCCTGTGTTATATTAAAAAACAAAGCACATATCCATCAAATATCATTTCTTAAGAGACAACATCAGTGAGAAAGAAGTAATATTGGAATATGAATCTAAAAAAGAGAAGATTGCAGGTATCTTCATGAAGCCCTTGTCAAAGGATACTTTTGAGTATTTTTGAGGTAAGCTTGGGGTAATTTCCCCTCCTGGTCAAAGCTAGAGGTGCATTAATTTGCATTATTCCAATGTACTTACAGAGATCATCATTATTATAGATTGGTGTTTTTGATGGCTACTACTCAAGGGGAGTAGTTAGCTTGATGAGTCAGATGTTCATATTTTTGGCATCTATGACCTAGTGCATATATGTGCCTTTGTCATCGATGTCAAAGGGTGAGAGAGAGTTACGTGATAAACAAGGCATATTTATGTGGGTAGAGATTGTTTATATATTGAGAAGGTTTGTTAGAGAGAATTTGAAAGATATATTGAGGATATTATTGGTAGTATTATTGATATGGTTTCTTTGTGCAATAATTTGGTTTTTCACATCATATGTTATTATCAATGACAAAGGGGGAGATTGTTGGATATTGTTCATATATGTGCTGACATTGTTGTTTTTCCATTGATGTTAATATATTCCAATTATTGATGATAGTGTTCATGTGTGTTCCTGAGATGTTCAGTGAGAAGATTACTTTGGTACTACTATTGTATTGAATATCATATGTTGCAAACATTCAGATAATTTCATTGATGTCTATAGTTGATATATCTCAACATACAGATGTTCGCATGATTATTTGAGTGAACTATGAAGGATTTATCATAGACTAGCATTTTGGTTGTTCAGGAAGAGACAATGTTGTAGTTATTGGATTAGTGTGGATCGGTTATGCAATATTCTTGGTTGCTAACCTGGTGGTGAGTTTAGGAGATGGAAATGTGTCCTCAAATTGAGTATTTTGTGGTTTAGATGTTTGCAATATATTTTTATTTAATGACAGAGTTTGTTGTTTAGTTTTCTTGATGAACAGTGCAGAGACAGTCATGAATTATGAGACAGTTGTTCTTGTTGTTGTCGTGGCATTTCATATTTCTTTTTGATGTTTCTAGATCATGTCATATTTGTGTTGCTAGATTGCATTAGGTTATGTGATCAGATTTTGTGATTTTCATGTTGCATATTTTTCTTCTTATTGTTCTTAGCCGACTTGATGATGTAGTGTATTGAAAAGGATCGTGGCGTGATCTATGGATCTGGAGCATGTTCAAGGATGTTGGTATTGATCATTGCTATGTCTTGTCTAACACTCAATGGATCACATTGTGTATTGAGTTGTTATGAAATAATATTTTTTAATTAGGTCTCTGGTCAACCTAGTTGAAATAAAGTTGATGTAACGTATAAAATATGTAATCATTTTTAATTGTGATGACATGTGAGTGGTATGAAATAGTGAATTTGATGAGGTATGAGTGGAATATGCAAGTGAGGCAGAGATTAATATGCTTCATTCGAACTATATTGGCATATCAGAGATTCTATCTGTAAGTTTGTGAGTTGTGGATTATTGTCCATTATGAATTGTAATCAGAAGACTTTTGTAAGGTGGTGAGCCTTCTTTGGGTTGAAGCCCTTGTTGTATTTGAGCAGTGAGATCTAGGAAATGTGCCTAAATGCATGTGCTTCTCCTTTATAATACTCCTAATAGGGTAATGTGCTTTAAAATAAGTATATTCATCTTGTGGGTTTAATACCCATTGAGGTTTTTCCCTTAATCAAGTTTCCATATCAAAAATCTTGGTGTTATGTGTTGATTAATGTATTGTGATCTTGCATTCATGTTTATCATTCAAATCTGAGATTAAGTTCATAAGTTGGTTAATGATTTGAAGTTTTGGGTCACAACTGATTCACCCCCTCCCCCCTCTTATTTGTGTGTGATGCCTTAATTCTAACACTTCTTCTCCATGATATTATTTTTTCAAAAAATGGCTAACACAACCGATTATCTATCTATAACAATAATTTTGGTCCTAGAAAGCTCATTTCATCCATTAATATGTATTTTACACATGTTTAAAATCTTCATGTAGTGTCATAAAGTACTGAACTTGCAATGGTGTCATTGCCTTTATTGGGAATCAAAGTCATGCATGGATCTTTGTGGCATGTATATTATATGATGCAACACCGATTTGTGCAAGCAAAAGCAAAGGTTTTATCATTAGTTTTTGTTATGTTTATATATTTTCTAACACAATGTATTAAGTATTATTTTCCAATTCTTGTCATGACCTGAATAATCATATGCCAAGGATTTTTTTCTACATCATTCCTATAATGTTTAGTAATAATGTCCAGTACAAGTTTTTATTTGGGAGCAAGTTGGTAATTTATGTGTGTATTAACTAAATGATAAAAATATCTACTATTTTCCAACCTAGATTTACATATAAATTGCACAACATGTTTATATAATATATTAGGAATGGTTCTTGTACTCCATGGATAATTAAGATACAAATATCATCTCCCTAAAACCTAAAGTTCACTTATTTTAAACTTACTACTGACACCCATCTAGGAGAGTAATTCCAATTCATATAACTTGGTCCCATTTTTATATTAATCAATATCACAATAACTCACATCATTTTCTTCCAGTGTTGTGATATTTCAAAATCTATTGATATGCCAAGAAAATTAATTTGTGGCTTGTAGTATTTTCCAGTTTCTAATTATATTTTGTGTTACCTATATCTCTCAAAATATTGTAGAAAGGTGTGTACAGTAATAGTTCACTTCAACAAAAAGACTCAAATTTGTTGCTATTTTCATCTGGAATATTATGGAATTATAGATAGGTATTAATCATTGTCTTTTCCTTTCTTTTTTACCACTTATTATTCCTACATCAAGGGCTAAATGAGTACAACTGAGCTGATTCAATGAGAGGCAAAAACTCCAGATTTGGTGATCGTTGCATACATAAATGGATGCAAGTTCTATCAAGCTCCTCTTGATTTATCGATATACTTATCCAATGGAGAATCTTCTTACCAACATTCAAGGAAATAAAGGTGTATAGTCCTAAAAAGTTAGCACACATAATTGGATGCTTTAGGACCTATTAGGCCCCATTTTTGTGATTTAAAGATCCAAATGCTTATTATGATTGATCCTCCCAAGTTTTATTTTCTCCTCTCACTCCTATTCCCTCTTCCTAAGCTCTCCTTGAAATTTGAGCCAAGTTTTCCTGGGATATGTCACCAATGGCGACATGTCCCTAGGTTTTGGGGCCCAAACTTTCCTCAGGGCCCGATGTTGAGGTCCTATTCTAAAATTTTCATCTGTGGTTGGCTTGGATCAAAATTAAATCCCAAAATGATGGATTTAGTATAATAACCCCTTATCACGCTTCATTTTTCATACAACAATGATATGCAAGCATTTTGTCGACCAAGATATCAATTTTTCAAGCAAGCAAGAGCAATTGGACTCAAGATTTAAAGGCAAACATCTAAGATCAGTATCTCCAACTCTTCAATTCTTCAAGATCGTTTAAATCCAAATAAATTGTATTCATTTGATGCAAGTTATTCTCCCATGATGGCCAAGTAGAGGAATTCTTAAATCAAGCAAGAAGATCAATTCATTCATCCATCTTTTATCTCCTCTTTGAAAGTGATTATTAAGCATATCTACATTCAAGATGAGTGGAAATCATAGATCTATGCATTTGTGAAGGAATCCTTGATTCTACACTCTATTCCAAGGTCAACTCTTTGGATTTCAAGCACATTCAAGAATCTTCATGCATTTGAGTGCTTTCCACATGTTGGAAGATTGCTGAGCACGTTAGAGTTTGGTACTTGGGTTTGCTGACATTAATATTTTGTCATTGATGTCAACATACTAATTGTTGTTTCAGACAATATATTTAGTGAAGAGGATTTCAGTTGTTCAGGAGATATATTGAAGATCTTTAATTGTGATCATGAGGCATTTTTCAAAGGTATTTGTTGTTGATCTATAGAGGTTCGCAAAAGTTTGGATGACAATTTGAGTGAGGTATGATCAAGTTGTTGGTTGTTGATGTTACAATGTTCATGTGTACAGTGGATGAGTATTTGGTTTGATATGCTTGAATTTTATGTTTTAGATGTTGTGAAGATGGTGGTTACATGGTGCCTTATCATTGTGCTCGCAGCTAGTGTTGTTCATGATTTAGAGTACAACAAGCTATATTTTCTTGTGACAGAGTTTGGTACTTTAGTGTTCTTGTTGATCATAGATAATGATGAGATGATGTGAATGTTCTGGATGGTATTCATGTTTCTTTTTGGTGTTCTTGGATCATGTGATGATTGTTTTGTTGGTCCACATTGTTTGAGGTGATCAGATTTTTTGTTTTGGTAGCATTTTGGTGTTTCTTCATTTAGGTCCTAGCCGACTTGATGGAGATACATGTTGTGATTCCTAATGTTTCTTTGGTGACATGCAATAGTGTTTGTGGTTGAAGATTTGGGTCCTATCTAAGTCTTAGTTGACTTAATTTGGATCGCTTTGAAGATTGAGTATAATGTTTCTATATTTATTTAAATAGGTCTTAGTCGACCTAGTGGTTGATTATTCCTTGTAATCGGTATAAATGAGAGATCATTTTGTAATTGAGAGAGTGAGAGAGAGGTGTGCGAATGTAAAGAGAATTGTTGATATTTGTATTATGCATTTAAGGTAGGGTTTGTACTTTATTGGAACTGTATTAGTATTGGAGATGTTATTTGTCAGTTCGGTTGTAATGGACTATATGTCCACCCTGTTGTACTTAAAGATAGATCGGTGAACCTGACTGAGGGCCAGATCTCTGATTGTATTGTGAGAAGTGAGCCTGCAGATTAGGATATAAAAATGTGGTTGCTAGTGCATCCTTTTTTCTCTATTTTTCTCTTAACCGGGTAGTAATTTTAGTAGAGTACATTCATCTTGTGGGTTTTACTCCTATTGGGGTTTTCCCTTAACTGAGTTTCCTCGAGAACAAATATTGGTGTTTTGTGTTATATGTTGTGGATCTCGCATTACTATTTATCTTTCATATCTAAGTGGATAAAGTGAAAATAAATTATTAAGTGTGTACACCAGATTCACCCCCCCCCCCCTCTCAGTTGTGCTTNCACCAGATTCCCCCCCCCCCCCCTCTCAGTTGTGCTTGCCTCATTTTGGGCCTAACAATTGGTATCAGAGCCGAGTCATTTTGAAGAAGCTTGATCGATTGAATGAGATTCGTCATGGCAAGTATAAGACAAGAGAGTCTGAAGTTCGATGGAAGAAACTACCTGATTTGGAAGGATCAAATGACTACCTATTTGATATGCATGGGGACAGGAGATGAATACTGGGGGATCACTAAGAAGCCTTATGTTATTCCAAATGACCTAAAAAATACTACTGTAGATGAAAAGAAGAAATTCAAAGAGAACATGTTAGAAAGGGAGACCATTATCAATGCCTTATCTCATTCAGAATATTCTCACATTTATGGATTAAGGATTGCACATGAGGTATGGAAAAATTAGAAAGTATTTAACAAGGTGACATATATGTTAAAAAAGGTAAGTTGCAGGAATTAAAATAAAAATATGAAGATGAGTGAAGGTGAAACTACCTCAGTCTATTTGTAGAGAGTAAATGGTCTAGTTTTTGTAATCAGATGTGTTGGTGGTACCTTGACAGACAATGAAGTTGTAGATAAGATTCTGAGATCCTTACCCACATGTTACAGTGAGAAAGTTGTTTCTATTTAGGAATTGAGAACTATAAGAGACATTTCAAGAGAACCTTTGGTAGTTAGACTCTATGCCTATGAGATGGATACACATGGTAAGGAACTTCTGAAGGTTGAGACTACATTTAAATCCTATGTGATTAAGTATGATCAGGTAAAAAACTCTACAAAGATGAAATTCAAATACTGTGTTAAAGATTGGGAAGAGATCATGGAAGAAGAAATGAAGATTAATGAACTTGAAGCTTTGATTGCGAGAAGATTACCTAAGAGCTCCAGTAAGTATGAAGGAAAGTTACCTTTGAAATACTTCAATTGTAATTAATTGGTCATATTGCATCTAGATTTCCAAACAAAAACTCCGTGGAATTTAGAGAAAAATATAACAAATATCATTCTAAGGGTCATAAAAGTTTGTATGTTGCTAAAGAAGGTGTGATTGATGATGATTCTATTGCTAGTGAGGAAGAAATTGTATTTATTGCTATTAAAGAAGATAATCCCAATGAAGAAAAAGCATTGGTTTCGCAAGTTGTTAAAAGAGATGAATGGGTCATTGATAGTAGATGATCACATCATATGACTGGTGATAAGGATAAGTTTGTGAAGCATGAGGACTATGATGGTGGTGTTGTTAGATTCGGTAATAATGCTCCCTATTTGATAAAAGGAAAATGACCTATTACTCTTGATGGTAAAAATAGTACTGATGATGTCTTTTATGTTGAAGGTTTACGTCATAATTTGTTGAGTGTTGGATATATATTGGATAAATATTACAAATTGGAATTCATGGATGGAATCTGCAAGATCATTGGAAGTACATGAAAGCTTATTACATCAAGTACACAAATTGTTGGTAATCTATTTCATTTCCAAATTGTTGAGAATAAATGTTTGATTGATAAGATTGATGACAGTTGGTTATGGCATAGAAGATTTTTTCATGTAAACTTTGATAATATGGTGAAAGTTAGCACTACTAGTGTTGTAAGAGATTTACCTAAACTAATGAAGCCTAACAACATGTGCAAAGAATATCAATTGGGTAAACTGACTAGATCTACTTTTAAGAGTAAGACATACTCTTCAAATGGATTGTTGGATTTGGTACATACAGATCTTTGTGGTCCTACTAAGACAAGAAGATATTATGGTGATACATATTTTGTGCTATTTATTGATGACTATTCAAGGATTATGTGGGTTACATTTTTGAAAGAGAAATTAGAAGCTTTTCAAAATTTTAGATATTAAAGATGATGGTAGAAACAGAATCTGAAAAAAAAAGATTAAAATGCCTAAGATCGGACAGAGGTGGAGAATTTACATCTGGTGAGTTTTATGCATTCTGTGAAGAACATGAGATAAAGTGATAGACATATTCTCTGTGAACCCCACAATAGAATGGTGTTGTAGAGCGAAGGAATAAGACTATCTTAGACACAACTAGGACTATGATGATTGAAGAAAAAGTTTTGAAGATCTACTGGAGAGAAGTAGTGTGCATCGCAGTATATACTTTGAACTGAGTATAGATTAGGTAGGGAACCGGTAAGACTCCTTATGAACTATGGTATGGTCATATTCCTATAGTGAAACACTTTAGAATTTTTGGAAGTAAATTCTACAGTAAGAGAGATAAGGATATTGGAAAGTTTGATCCTAGAAGTGATGAAGAAATATTTCTTGGGTATTCTACAAAGAGAAAAGCATATAAATGTTATAAATACAAACTAAAGAAGATTTTTGAAAGAGAAACTATCAAATTTTATGAGAATGTGTAGAGATCATAAGAACTTGATAGTACGACATAGCTGAAAAAGATAATCAGATTATGGAAGTGCAAAATCAAAATTAGGATGGACTGGAAGAGCATAAAGAACCTACAGAAAATGAAGTGGATATTGACACTGAAGGGTCTGCTACACATCCTACACTGAAAACTCCATGGTATGTAAGGATTAATCATTTTGAAGATGTCATTATTGGTGATAAGAATAGAAGTGTTCAAACTAGAGGAAGAATTGCTAGGGATGAAACATGTTTGTTATCTGAATTTGAGCCGAAAGATATAAAAGAAGAATGTAATGATGAGAGTTGGATGAAAGAAATGAGAGAATAACTTGATCAGATTTAAAAGAATAAGACTTGGGTTCTTGTTCCCAGACCTCATGACAAAAATGTGATCGGTACTAAATGGGTATTCAAAAACAAGTTGAATGAAGATGGTAAAGTGGTTCAGAACATAACAAGATTGGTATGCCAAGGATATTCACAGATGGAAGGTATTGACTTTACAGATACCTTTGATCCTATGGCTATACTTGAAGATGTTAGATTAATTCTTGCATATGCAGCTTTCAGAAAAATTAAAGTCTATAAGATGGATGTTAAATCTACATTCTTAAATGGTGAACTAGAGGAAGATGTTTATATTGGGAAGCCTGATGGTTTTACTCTAACCGAGGAAGGAGATATGGTTTGTAAATTGTAGAAAGCTTTTTATGGATTAAAGCAAGCTCCTAGAGCCTAGTATGCCATACTAGACAAGTATTTGACAAAGATTAGTTTCAACAAGGGTACTATAGACAGTAACTTATATTTTAGAATAATTGATGATAATATCTTGATTGTTGAATTATTTTTTGATGATATTATATTTGGTGGTAATGATGAGTTGAGTAGAGATTTTTCTAATGAAATGAAAAAATAATTTGAGATGTCTATGATAGGTGAGATGAAATTCTTTCTTGGATGATAAATTATACAATTGGATAAAGGAATTTGTATTACACAGTCCAAGTATGTCAAAGAATTATTGAGGAAATTTAGTATGGAAGATTCAAAACTGGTAGGAACTCCTATGGTTACTGGTTTCAAGTTAACTAAGGATGATGAATCCCCTTGTGCTAATCAGAAATTATACAGATATATGATATGAGGATTGTAATATCTAACTCATTCTAGACCAGACATATCAAATATTGTTGGAATTGTTGCAAGATTTCAAGTTGAACCGAAGGAATCACATATGGTTATTGTCAAGAGAGTTTTCAAATACTTGAAGGGTACAGTTGACTGCAGATTATGGTATGGAAAAGATGATGACTTTACTCTATGTGCATACACTGATGTTGATTGACCAGGTAATATGGATGATAGGAAAAGTACTAATGGAGGTCATTCTTTTTGGTTAAGAGACTAGTTTCTTGGACTAGTAAGAAGTAGGATTGTATTTCTCAATCTACGGTTGAGGTTGAGTATGTTGTTGTTGTTGTAATAAATTGTAATCAAGTTGCTTAGATGAATCAAATGTTGAAGGATATAAGGATAAACATTGATGAACCTATTTTGATTCAGTGTGATAACTCTAGTGCTATAAATATATCAAAGAATCATGTCTTGCATTCAAACACAAAGCATATTTGTATTAAGTATCATGTCTTGAGGGATAAAGTCAGTGAAAAGGAAGTGAAATTGGAATTTGTGTCTACTAAGGAATAAATTATTGATATCTTTACAAAGCCTTTTCCAAAGGATACATTTGTGTATCTCAGGGAGAAGCTTGGGGTGATAGCCCCTCCTAATAAGAACTAATGACGCTAAGGATGGAATCAGTCCAGAAAATCTATCAAATATCATTCAATGGATTGATGAGTTTGGGGACTAATCCTTCGAGGGAACAATAGTATGGTTTGGTACTAAGATTTTCCTATTTTTGTCTTTTGAGGTGAGTTCAGTTCTTTTTGATGTCTTTGGTCCTTTTCCATTTATGTCAAACGGGGAGAGATTGTGTGGAAAATAGAGGTGATTATACTTGAGCGAGATTGTGTTGAAGATGGATATTCAGATGTATATATTAATGTCTTTGTGTATTGATCAGTTTTTCACTTCACATGTCATCAATGCCAAAGGGGGAGATTGTTGGAAGAATGTTGAACATGTCAAAGTTTGGTACTTGGGTGTGCTAACATTAATGTTTTGTCATTGATTTCAATATGCTAATTGTTGTTTTAGACAATGTGATTACTATGTTCAGTGAAGAGGATTTCAGTTGTTCAGGTGATATATTAAAGATTTTGATTTGCTATTGTGAGGTATTGTTCAAAGGTCTATAGAGGTTCGCATAAGTTTGGATGGTGGATTGAGTGAGGTATGTCTGAGTTGTTGGTTGCTGATGTTACATTGTTCTTGTGTATAGTGGATGATAATTTGGTTCGGTATGTCTTGAATTTGATGTTTCAGAGGTTGTGAAGCTGGTGGTTACATGATGCCTTATCATTGTGTTTGCAACTAGTGTTGTTCATGATTCAGAATACAAAAAGTTATCTTTTGTTGTGATAGAGTTCGGTCCTTTAGTGTTCTCATTGATCAGAGATAATGATGGGATGATGTGAATGTTATGGATGGTATTCATGTTGCTTGTTGGTGTTCTTGTATCATGTGATGATCGTGTTGTTGGTCCACATTGTTTGAGGTGATCAAATTTTTTATTTTGGTAGCGTGTTGGAGTTTCTTCATTTAGGTCCTAGATGACTTGATGGAGTAACGTGTTGTGATTCTTAATGTTGCTTTGGTGATACACAATAGTGTTCATGGTTGAAGATTTGGGTCATATCTAAGTCTTAGTTGAATTGATTTGGATTGCTTTGAAGATTGAGTATAATGTTTATATCTTTATTGTAATAGGTCGTAGTCGACCGAGTGGTTGATTATTCTTTGTAATTAGTATAAATGAGAGATCATTTTGTAATTGAGAGAGAGAGAGAGAGAGAGAGGTGAATGTAAGGAGAATTATTGATATTTATATTATGCATTTAAGGAAGAGTTTGTACTTCATTGGAGCTATATTGGTATTGGAGATGATATTTGTTAGTTTGGTTGTAATGGACTGTATGTCCACTTTGTTATAATTGAGGATAGATCAATGAACCCGACTGAGGGCTAGATCTGTGATTGTATCAAGTGAGTAGTGAGCTTTGGGCAGTGAGCTTGCAAATTGGGCTGTAAGCCTGTGATTGCTACTACATCCTTTGTTCTCTATTTTTCTCTTAAACAGGTAGTATTTTAGCAAAGTACATTCATCTTGTGGGTTGACTCCCACCGAGGTTTTCCCTTAAACGGATTTCCTCAAGAATAAATCTTGGTGTTTTGTGTTATATGTTGTGGTTCTTGCATTATTGTTTATCTTTCATATCTAAGTGGCTAAAATGAAATTAAATTATTAGGTGTGTACAACTAATTCACCCCCCCCCCCCTCTCAGTTGTGCNTGTACAACTAATTCCCCCCCCCCCCCCTCTCAGTTGTGCTTGCTTCCTTTTGGTCCTAACACTACACCCATTCATGAGGGCTTATGCAAGGTAAATCAACAATTTGCCTTTTTACATACATCTCCTTATGTAATTTCTTTATATTTTCAAGGTTGATTCCTAAATAGGGGTTTGACCAAGGAAAACCCCTTTCCATGACCTTTTTCCCATTTTATGTGTGCAGGAACAAGATACAAAGTCGTCGGATCAGTCTGGGTAGAGCAGAACAGTTGCAAGTTTTGTGAAAATATCAGCCAAATACATTTGGGATACGTCACAAAACTCAACCTATCCTAGGAACATGTCACCAAACTTGACGTGTCCCGACCACTTTCAGTTTATATTTCTGTCACATATCGGTTTCATCTTTTGATTTCCATTTCTATTAGTTTTAGCTCAATATATGTCTGTTTCAGCCTGTTTTCAACAACTTCATATTGTCTTTCCCAATAGAGATCTATCATATTGCCTAATTATAATCATTTCATTTTATTCATAAAATTACATAAAGGAAGGATAGAATTTGTTCCCAATTAGTGCTTGAGTTACCTCTTGAGCCTATTGGGTGCATTCTTCCTTCCTAATGTGCAATAAATGAAATGGGGAAGTAATTCATTTACCACATTATATATTGTGGTCCCCCACCATCGTGTTTTTACTATACATTTTTGTGAACCCGATGCTTGTTACATACTTTTAATTTGGTAGTTAGATCCTCTTTGCATGATCTCTTGGTAGGCATTACATTAGATACTATCTTTATCACATTGTATGATTCTAGATGTATAGATTTATCTTATTGCAAATTTAATTTGGTGTTTAGATCTACATTGTATGCATTACATATATCTCATTTTAATAATTAGATCTAGATCTAGTTTGCATGCTTTACATTAAATCTTTAAATTTTTTAGTTAGATGTGCATTCCATAAAAATATTATCATTGCATATCTCTTTCAAATCTTACGATTGCATTATATTTCTATCTTTTATTTCATTATCTTCTCCATGAGTGTTATTACTTTGAGTCCTACTTATAGCATTCTGGTTAGGAGAAGTCATAGACTTATGGGTTCCTTTGATCCCGAGCCTTCCCTTTTTCCTAGGAATCTTGATGAGACCAACATGCATACTAGTGACATCAATCCTATTATAGAGAACAACTCTTCCTATTCTACTAATGATGAAGATGATGAAGATGAGGCTTTGTTACCCCAATTTTAAAATTTTAAATCTTTCCCCTTTAATCCAAGTCATGATTGCAATTATGCTCTTAGTCCAACCCATTGTCTAATCAGCAAATCGAGAAACCAGTGCCCAAATTTGTTAAGAGTAATATGATTGGCATTCATTGCTAACTTCCCTACAAATAAAGTAATATTTGACTTAGTCATCGTGAGTTTAGAAGAAAGGATTCATTGTATATGACAACATAAATATCTCTCGTGTTACATAAACAACAATCTGAGCATTGTCGTGTGGAAAGTTGAGTTCAAGAGCTCAACATTGGGTCCGACAAGAGTTATGAGCACTTAAAAAATTCCCAACACTCCTGAATTGTCGATAATGAAGAGTATTGGTAAGCATGGTTCCGACATATCAAAATGGCCGATGGAAAAGAATGGTTTTTATTAAACTTTGAAAACTCATGTGTGATCGGGCCAGTATAGTGGTTCCTGAAACATTGTTCTACCCTATATGATTTTGTGGTTCTTGAAGCCCCCGATTCACTGATAAAACATTATTATAGAGCCATATTTCTAGTTCCACAGTTCTCGAATCTCCTGACCTACCGACTTCAAAGGCCCTACTTTGTGACAAGCTCATCATCAAGCAAAAAGTATGATTTCCAAATCAATTACCGACATGGTTTAAAAGATGCCAAAAGAGCATAGATGTGATAATGTATCAATATGAGAGTTGGTGTGTCACAAAGAGATTGAAGAAAGCTCGACCATTATAGAAATAAATAAGGCTCAAAAGTCTTCAACATTGGGCACATCTCTCCAAAGGCGAGGGATATTTTAGTAGCAGCAGTGTGAACTAAACACTTAGACACCAAATCCCATGGCTCAAGCATGAAACTTGATACCATAACATTATGTCAAGGTTGGAAATGAGAGTAGTAAAAATAAGATAGAGATAGGAGGAGGCACCCATACTGTGGTTTCATGAACAATACAAACAACGAAGATTCTATGGTAAATAGAGAAATGGAGGCCAGAATTGCCCCATTGGTCACAAAGAAGAATAAGTTATTCAATGATTTGTTTATTGTCAAAGGAATCATCAGGGTATACCATCGTGTTCAAGCTCAATTTGAGGATGAGGATTTGTCTGTAACAAAATTTCCTGATGATTTTGCAATACATATAAATCCAGGTATTGATTTAGTTACAAGTTCTAAAAAGGATTTTGAATTTGACGGAGTTTATGGACCTCATATTGGCCAAGGTGACTTCTTTCAAGACATTCAACCATTTGTTCAGTCTGCACTCGATGGGTATGATGTCTTTGTATTTGCTTACGATCAAACAGATGCTGGAAAAACACATGCTATGGTTCAAGTCATGATTATGGAGTGTATTTTAGGGTATTTCAGAAACTATATGATTTCTAAGTTTTACTTACTTGTCACTGTCTTTGAGTTGCACAATGAGTAGATCCACCGTGAGCCATGCTTAGAACAATGATAGAAGGACAAGAATCCCATATTGGTTAACTAAAATGACCAAATCCGGGCATCTATATCATATAATGAAGGATCATTAATTGAAATTTTCTTTGATTCATCATTGAAGTAAATATAGTTTGATAAAAGTAGGGCAAATCACGATGCTTAGTGTGAAGGGTTAATTGATAACTTATATGGAGCAGAAGTGTATGCTTATTGTTTTTATACAAAGAAGAGATGTTTGTGAGAAGAACATGTCTTCCTTTTCTATGGGATGTATATAAATCTGGAGCCTCGTAAGCATTATAGATTTGAGACACATGTCAGCATGGGATGAACATCATGCATACAACCAGTGATATAAGCCAACTAATCATTTGAAAGAAAATTTGCAAGAGATTATGTCTTTTGTGTTTATGAGCCGATGAAATTTATGAAAGAGAGTGTTTAATAGGGACACCATAGCCCGACCGTGTATTTGAAGGCTTAAATTTGGATAAATATCTGATATTGGACGAGTATCTCGGTCTGATATTCCACCTGTCAATATTATCAGAGGAGATTTGTACTCATAAGATTACAATCAAGATATTTGATAAAACATCAAATATATGGAAAACGAAAGCATGGAGTTAATGTTTTTTTAAATAATATTTCCAAGATTCAGTTACATAACAAAAAGGTCACAAGAAACTCAAAGGTTTTTTGGAAAAGCCTATTTTAGAGAGAGTTAATTAGTTTTTTTTTTTTTTTTTAAAAGACAAGTCTTTTCTTGTGAAGTCTATATATATGCTACAGGGAAATACAATTGTATGGATTTTATCATTGTAAAGGGGAGATAATAGTGTATTTTATGGAGAGGGGTATAATCTTTTTGTACAAGGATGGAGGGGCTTTGAACTCTATATTTTGTCTGAAGAATAAAGG
This sequence comes from Thuja plicata, assembly GCA_018584345.1. Taxonomy (NCBI): domain Eukaryota; kingdom Viridiplantae; phylum Streptophyta; class Pinopsida; order Cupressales; family Cupressaceae; genus Thuja; species Thuja plicata. The sequence goes on along the minus strand of MU224039.1, from coordinate 292,907 downwards.
GGGATTTTGAAGCTTTGTCTTTAATTGTCTTCCTTAGTGATTTTTGTTTTCTTATGTTAATTGCATTCTTCTTCAAATGATTTTCTCTGTACCTTGAATAATGAGTGTGGGCATTTTTTGAACTTTGAATCTGTAATGTTCACATATCCTCAAAGGGAAGTTGTTGTTGTTTTCTCAATATTTTATTGTGAATACTAGAAATGTGAACTTTGTGTCATCTATCCCCATATTCTTTTGTTTGCACATATGTCATTTGTGTTTGTGCCATGGTTATGGGTACGTGTTATTTTTCCTTTGCTACTTTTCGTTCAAAAGTATGCCCATAAAATTAATCATATCATAAGAGGGAGTTGTACCTCTAAAATTTAGAGGAGGATCGTATGTTCAACACAGATCCCTCCAACTATTGGTTGTTGTTTTGTTCTTAATCTAGGCATAGTAAGTTTTTTTTTAAGTTAATTTGAGAAGGACAAAATCTGCAACTAACAGGCTTTAAGATTCCCTCCTATGCAAGTCCAAAAACTTTCCAATGACTTTGAGAAATTTGAACAATGGTTAGGACAAGAAAACTCTAATCTTGAAGTCATTTATGTTGTAGAGGGCTTAAGGAATTTAATTCATAATGGTGAACATGGTGTTAACATACTACGTAGTATATCTTCTCTCATTGATAACAATGCCAAGCCTATTAGAGATTGTGCTCAAGAGTGAGGTTTCATTCCACCTACCTTTAGTATTGAGACCTATATGCCTATTTCTACCTCAATTCCTAGTGTGTCCACCCATGCTCCACCTATAATAAAAAATTCCATTCAAAATTTCAACCCTGTACATGTTAGCATTCCTAACCCTATTGTTTCCACTATTCCTTCAAGTATGTCATGTGTTTCTTTACCTTCATCAACTCTCACTTACAATAGTGTGCCCTTTTCATATTCTACCATTCCTTCCAATTCTCACAATGCTCCAAACATTTCAAATATACCTCCTTCTACCATTCTCTCTACAAATTCTATCATCAATAGTTTGGCTCAAAATGTGTCTTCTTTACTGTTGGTGCTCAAATCAACAGATTGGATTTCCTATGGACTTGCCAATCCAATGATGGGAAACCCAAGTGATCTGGCCAACTAACAAGGTTTTAACCAAATCAAATTTAAACCTTCTGCAATTTTGGCTTTGCAGAACCAAGGCTGGTAGGTCTACACCTTAAAATTATCCTTCAAGTTTCAAGGCTTTTTATAGCAGATGAGGAAAACTTCAACACTCTCTTCCTCCAAGTGTGGCAAAGCAATTGAAAGAAAACCTTAACTAAAAAGAAATATGTGATAAAATGCTAACTGAGATGCTTCAAAATGTTTAAAGAATGTTTGTATATATATGAAATGAAAAGTACAAATGGATAGTATTTCACAAAACAATGTATAATGAATTAAATGACCATAATCTAATATATATGTAGACCAGTGCCTTATTTTCTCATGGGCAATAGAGCCAAGATCATCTCAATCCTTTTTACAACCTTAGAGACTGTTTACAAGAAACATATCACTTCAAAGGTGTTATGAAATGAGCATATACCCAAATTTAATTCATAGTTATCTCAACTGAATCAATTTTCAAATGACAGATTGATTGATTATGGCCACAATCAATTGAATTTAACCATACAAAATGAAAAGACCAATCGATAATAAGAACTATGAATCTGAATCAGAAATGCTACACCAAACTATCACTGTGAAGAAAATCTATAGATTTTATCTAAGGGACTAATTGAAAATGAACAGATATCTATTCCCACATATGAGAGAAAAAGGTGTGCTTATCTTATTGATTTTAAAAAATGGTGCAATTTATTTCATGTTGCAGTTGTTGATCAAAACTATCCAATCTGACTATATAGTAACAGTAATCATAATAATTATCCCCCTGTATTGATCTTGGTATCCTTATTTATATCAAGTCCAAAGGATGCGAACAAGCTTCAGATTAATATGTTTGTTCATAACTAATACCTAATCCTAGGATCAACAACTGAACATTAAGTACATTTGAAGGAATGACTAATCATCCTTGTTAAGAATATATAGTTGTCAACCAATTATGTCTCAACCATAAGTGCTTAACAAATCCTTGGTGATTCATCATCAGATTATCAAATAATGATATTACATTATCACAGTACTTCAAACCAATGCATTCATCAAGTATCTCTGCTTCTGATAATGGATCTATCGTCTTTGGCATGTCGAATATCATCTTTGTTGATCAAAGAAGTTGATATCGTTAATCACTCTCTGATATTCCTTTATCTTCTGCATAATATCAATGGATGTCTGCATGTATTATCTTCCATTATTTCACCCAGGTCGCATCATTCTGTTAGCATATAAGTCCATGTTTCATCACCTTTGAAAGACCCAGCATGTCGATCACGTATCAAACAATGCATAAAAACCTTAAGAGATATAAAATGTAATTAAGAGAAATAAGACATTAAAGATAACTCCCTGTCAATATAGTTGCTCAGACTTAGTGCTTCTCCATCCGTCGAAGACACATGGCATCATTGCATTACAATGCCTTGATGAATAAAAATTGTGCATCTCCACTTTGAGGCATTACGTCCACCGTCGATACTTTCCATAGTTTAACAACTGATCACATTGCTAAGATTTTGTGGGTCCAGGACATGTGTTGGCTAAGCGTGATGCCTTAAAGCTTAAAAATCTTCATCTTGTCGATCAAGGGATTACGCCAACCGTCAGATTTCCTTTACTTTTTGTGTCTTTAATTTATCTTTTCAACCCAGGACTCATGACATCATCAGTGTCAGATGTCATCTCAGTGCAATGCCTCAATGGTTAGATGTCGATCACTTTTGCTTCAAGGCTTTACGTAGTTCATCTGATCAATCTGAACTTGATTGGTCTTTACTTCATTCCTTCTTTGCTCAGCCTAGCCTGCCATGGACACGTGTCTTCAAGGTGTGATGCCTTAATGGATAGATTTTGGGCATCTTGTCTTCAAGGCTTTACGCCTACCACTCGATCAAATGGGACTTGCTTGATCTTTACCTCAGTCTCTAACCTTAGCCACAACTCAACTTTAACCCTAGGTATCCGAATTCCTTTATGTCTCCAAGTCGCAAAATCATTTCCTTAACTCTGAGTTTGTTGTGAGACTTCATGAGAACAACAAGATCAGACATAAGATCAATGATTTGTGCTTAATCTCTAGACCATTGAAGAATATTCCATTTTATTGCGAGATCAAGAGACAACTGTTCGATTAAAAACACATCCACAGTCTGTGTCAAATCTCTGAACCTTAAGAGCATATTCCATATCCTTTCAAGATTACTCGACTAAGGGGTTGCACCAAGTCACTGAATGATAGACAATATTCCATTGTGATTGCAAGATTAGGAGATAGCCACAAGATTAGAATTGAATCAACGACATATAATTCATCCTTACAAACTATGAACTGATCCTTACTTAACCTTATTGTAACTCTGATCCATTCTGAGATCACGCGAATGAGGGAAACTCACAATCTCCAAGTATTTGGCCTAACCATGGTTTAATTCAGAGACTTAGCACAAGCCATAAGATTTGATCCTGATCAACGCCCACTATTTCATCTGTAACTATCTCTGAATTGAACTTGACTTCAACTGCCTTGACCATGATTCATTTCGAGATTCAGTGACTGAAAGAAACTCCAAGTTGCTAGAAGATTAGCTAACCCAAGGGTTTATCGCAAGACTTCACGCCAACCATAGGATTAGACCTCCAATGACAACTCAGATCTTAACTTGGTGGGCCCATCTTTAACTTTATCTAACTTGATCATAACCTTAGTCAATTTGGAGATCACGCGACTAACTAGGAACTCAAAGTCGCAAGATCATTTTGTAACCCCAGAGTTTATCACTAGACTTCACGCCATCCACAAGATCTAATCTAAATCAATGATCCTTGTGTAATCTCATAATATTTCACTTAACCCCAAGACCATCTGGTGATCATGCGACTAAGGCAAAAATCAAACCATGTCTTTAACTCTGAGTCAGATTACGAGATCGCGTGACTAAAGCAATCTCAAAGTCGTAGGATGATTTTCTTGACCCTTGGTTCATTACAAGATTTCATGAGAATCACAAGATCAACAGCTTGCATTAATTCTCACAAGGGATAACTTAACCCTAAATCCATCCAGAGATCACGTGACTGAAAGGAAAAAAACAAACCAAACTTTAAGAGTTGAGTTTATCTGGAGATCACGAGATAGACTGAGTCGCTGAATCACTGGATGTTCTGACTAACTATGGTTTCATGACAAGACTTAGCGTAAAACACATGATCAAAATCAAATCAACGGTTTGTGTTAAGTCTTCAGATCAAATAAGCATATTTCTTTTCCTTTTGAGATCACGCGACTAAAGCAATCTCGGAGTCGCTAAATGAAAAAAAATATTCCTTGAACCCTGCCCTACCGAGATCTTCATGACACGCGCCAGCTAGCCGTGATGCCTTAATGAGTAAAGTTCATTCATCTTTCAATCAAGGTAACACACCAACCGTCGATCTATACTAAGGTTTAACTTTTCCACGAATCTGCGTAAAAGTATGAAGCAAATAAAAAGATCAAGAAAAGACAAACAACGGCTACATTTATGAATTTAAATATGAATATGCAGGCCGAAAAACATAAGAATAATATAATATATGAAATACAAATAGACATAAGAAATAAACAAAAACATAGATGAACACGTAGAAAATGAAAGCATAAACACAATAATGAATACAAAGGATATTTCCCTGAACCATTTTCATGTGCAGATTTGATCTGCAAATTTGGGTTCCACCATTTACAACAACAAATTTCTTCATTGACTCAATCCAAGTTCAACATTCCTACTTGTGACATTGTTATTCTTTGTCTTTGGATTTCATTCGTGACATTATTCCACAATACATGGAGATCCCTTATCTTGAGACTTATAATGGTAAAGGTGATCCTTTGACGCATGTCAAAACCTTTCAAACATTGTGTAGTGATTTCTCTCATGATCATAGGTTCGCGGCTAAATTATTTACTAGAACCTTTCGAGATAAAGCCTTGAAATTGTATTTTTATTTGCCTCCTTATTCTATTGATTCTTTCCCAAAACTTGTGAATGCCTTCATTCAACAATTTCAAAACAACATTGGTCCTAAGATTTCTTTAACTGGTTTAATGCATTGTAAACAAGGTGTTAGAGAAAAAGTGACTGATTTCATTGGTAGATTTAAGAATTTGCATGCTCAAATTTCTTATCATGTGCTTGATGTTGATGTGCAATGTATTTTCATTTCTAATTTACAAAAAGACATTATAAATTAGATTCTTCTTTCTAAATTTTCCTCTTTTACTTAATTATGTGCAGTACTTCATAATTATCAACTTAAAGTGAGTCAATTCGAGAGAACTACTCCAATGGCTCTAGTTGATAAAAGTGATGCCACATCCAACAATTTGAACAAGTTTCAAAAACCTAATAACTTCATTAATATCAATCGTTCAATCAATAATGTTGATGAGCAAGTGGCAACAACATCTAAAGGTGTGGCTCCTTTGTCATCAATTTTTAGACCTACATGTAATTTTACTTAGCTTTCAAAATCTTTGCATAATGTGATGTTGAAGTTGACTAAGACTAAAGTGTTAAATCTTCCTCCCATTAAGTCAATTTGTACATCCAAACCTTCACCCAAACACTTTGATCACAAATATTTCTACTAATACCATCGTCAACCTAGTCATGATACTAAAAGGTGTTACCATTTGAAATTTGTTATCCAAGACCTCATTGATTCTAATGTTATATCTGTTGAGGGTTTTAATTATCAAGGAAACAAATCCTTAACACCTCCCAACCATAATTTTCAAATCCATACCAACCCTTTTCCATCTCCTTCAACCAATACCATTGAGTCTACCAAACCTTTTCTTTCCTCTTCCACTCATGTTGTTGACTATGATGATAAATGTAATGAAGCCAATAACTTTTTCAACCTCATTGATCAAATTGAACCTAAACCTAAACCCAAACCTAAGATTTGCATTACCTTTGACCCTAATGAGACAATTAAAGAACCTGATGGTCCTCTTTATATTGTTGCAAAGGTTAATTCTCTTTATTCTCATGGTGTCCTAATTGGCCCTACTTGCACGGTGAATGTGATGACTAAAGAACATCTTTTCACTAGACAATTACAATATCACTTTTATGATAAATCTAATGTTATGATCCAAACTTACAATGGTTTCCTTTATCCTTCTCATGGTTCCATTTTATTCCCTCTTGAAGTAAGTGGAAAAACTTTAGATGTTACCTTTACTATGATTCCAACTTTTGATCAATTTTGCGTCAAAATTAGTCTTCCATGGCTTGCCTCCATGAAAGTTGTGGCCACTCCTATTCATAAGTATTTTAAATTTCCTCACAATGGACAAATCATAATTGTTAACCATATCCTTTATCAACCTTCAATTCCTCGAGAGTCTGCTTACCTTGAATTCTTTTGGCCTTCCATGCCTCAACCAACTCAACCCCATAGAGATGATCTCTTCTGATCATATCAAGCCTACAAGATCCAAAATATTTGTGAGCTTAGGAAACCTAAGGATATTATATTTCCTTGTCCTAGATGTGTCATTCTTCCTATACCACCTACACCTCCTATGTATGATTTAGTTCTACCTCCTATACATATTATAAGCATTTTTCGATTCTATCTCTTAACCCAATGTGGTTTCTTTTGTTCTTTCCCCTAAAGAAGAAAAGGACCCATTGTTGATTGATCCTGAGCCAAAACCAATTTCTGGCAAAACTAAACATAATATTCATACTCGTGACCACTATTGTAAACGACATGCTAGAGCTCATCAATGTGCTTCTGAAAACATTGCTTCACTAAAAACACCTAATGATGCTTTAATCCATTTTGATCAACCTACGATTGAGCCAAAGGAGGAAGTTAACTTGAAAAAGATAAAATTGAACAAACACGATAATTCTATTCATATATTGGATTCTATTACAATTAATTTGGATGAAGAAGATACTCTTTATGATGATGTGTTTAATTATCATAGTGCAACTAACAATGATATTCATGCTAGCGATTTCGATGACATGTTTGAGATTATTGACGTTAATCATGATTTACTAGCTATATTTTCACAACAATAATCTCTTAATCCTAGTGACGATCAAAGTGACCCATCTTCACAGCATGGTCCTTGTTCAGAACTGGCTATTGTTCCATCTACCATGCTTGACGTTTCTCCCCTTGCACATTTCCCATCTTCTCTAAACATTATAGACCGAGATGGGGGGCAATACACTTGACTAGCTCCTCTTGTACGGTGGATTTTGTGTGTTTTCTTTTTTTGTAATCTTCCCCCGTGATGTATTTCCTATTATATGTTTTGTTTAAATTTATTTAAATGGCCCTGGTTTCTCCATTGGCGCAAGGTGATAAAGGAATCAAAATATTGTGAAATTCTTCTATTTGTATCTCAATTCTTCTATATGTTGTTAAATGTTATGTTGTGCATGTTCCATTGTTTGTAAGTGTTCCTTTGTGTTGTCTTATTGGGGATGATGTAAATGGTAGCTACCTATTCTTTTTGGTCTTTGTGATGCCAGCCCAAAAATACTCTTTTTTGTAACTCTAACATGGCATTCTTCCATTGTGCTTGTAGTTATTCTACCTTTGGGGGATGATGACAGTTCATTTTGATATAATATCTCATGTATTATCATATAATCATACTAACCCCAAAGTTAGTAGATCCCTTTTGTGCTCTCTTTTTGTCATGTGTTCATTTCACTTGATTTGTCCTTTCTTGGGAGCATCTCATAGTGGAAACATTTCTTGTGGGTGCATGTATGCTCTGTTAAAGTCATTGCTCTCGTTGAGGCATTTGCAATCGCTTAAAATTGGGGCATACATCCCCATCGATGTTTCACATTTTGCACACATGTACATAATGATTCAATGCAACCTCTCTTGTGGATGCTAAAGGAGACAATGTTTTCCCTATGTTCATCCTTTCATTGGATCCCTTAACGAAGATAAGACTTTCCTTAAGGACTGATCCTCTATTTTTTATCCCTAAGGAAACAAAGCTTTCCTTAGGACTAATCAATTTTCTTTGATTCGTAAGGAGATAAATTTTTCCTTAGGCTTGATCACCCTTGTCGGATCTCTTAATGGAGACAAAGCTTTCCTTAAGGCTTGATCCTTTTTGATGGATTGACTAGCATAACAGAGTTTCCTAGACCTTTAATGCCATCTTTTGCAGCACTTTCCCTTTGTGTGATCCATAGTAAGGAAATTCCTTACTAGGCCAGTGTTCACGCTCCTCTCTCCTTTTCGTTATCTTTCTCTCTTTCAAGTGATGCCTCTCTTATCTTGGTTTCAGATTTGATGAAGACTTGAGTCAATTGGGGGCTTGATGTTTCTTTGTCTCCTTGACCTTGATAAGATCATTCTTATGCATCGATATACTTTACTGTGAGTATGATTTTTTCTCATAATCCATCTAAAGTGGGGGCTAAATGTATATTCCTAAAAATTTAGCACCCATAATTGGATTCTTTAGAACTATTGGGCCCTATTTTGTTGATTTTTAGGTCTAAATGCATGTTATGCTTGATCTTGACAAGTTGAATTTTCTCCTCCAGTTCCTATTCTCTCTCCTTGAGCTCCCCTAAAATTTGAGACAAGTTTTATTGGGGCATCTTGCCAATGGAGACCTTTCCCTAGGTTTTGGGGCCCAAACATTCCCCAAGGCCCAATGTCGGGGTCCTATTCTAAGATTTGCATCTATGGTCAGCCTAGATCAAACTTGAATCCCAAAATGATAGAGTTAGTATAATAACCCCTTATCACTCCTCATTTTGGGTACAAAAATCATATGCAAGCATTTTGGCAACCAAGCTATCAAATTTTCAAGCAAGCAAGAGCAATTGTATTCAAGATTTGAAGGCAAGCATCCAAGATCAAGCTCTTCAAGTCTCTAATTCTTCTAGATCATTAAAATCCAAGGAAATATTATCCATTTGATGAAATTTATTCTCCCATAATGGCCAAGTAGAGGAATTATCAAATCAAGCAAGAAGATCAATTCATTCATCCATCTTTTGTATCCTCTTTGCAAGTGATTATCAATCATATCTACATTCAAGATATAGGAGTGACAATCATAAATCTATACATTTGTGAATGTATCCTTGATTCTACATTCGATTCCAAGGTCAACTCTTTTTATTTCAAGCACATTCAAGCATCTTCATGGATTTGAGGGATTTCTATATCCATTCATGAGGATTATGCAAGGTAAATCAACAATTTGCCTTTTTACATATATTTCCTTATGCAATTTATTTTTATTTTCAAGGTTGATTCCTAAATAGGGGTTTGCCCAAGGAAAACCCATTTCCACAACCTTTTTCCCATTTTTATTTGTGGAGGAACAAGATACAGAGTCATTAGATCATATCTAGGCATAGTAGGAATAGTTGCAGGTTCTGTGAAAATTTCAATCAAATACCTCGAGGACACATTGCCAAACTCAGCCTATCCTTGGAACATGTCACCAAACTTGATGTGTCCCAACCACTTTCAGTTCATATTTCTATCACATGTTTGTTTCATCTTCTAATTTCTGTTTCTGTTAGTTTCAGATCAATATATGTCTGTTTTAGTCTGTTTTCATCAACTTTTAAGTGCCCTTCCTAATAGATATATTACATCACCTAATTATAATAATTTTCTTTCATTCATTACTTTACATAAAGGAAGGATAAATATTGTTCCCAATTAGTGCTTAGGTCACCTCTTGAGCCTATTGGTTGAATTCTTCCTTCCTAATATGCAATAAATGAAATGGGGAAGTAATTCATTTACGACATTACATATTGCATTCCCCCACAATCATTTTCTTATTGTATAGAAGGTTTGACTACAAATCACAAGGGGTAATTTCTTCAACATACGACATGTCTTTTGTGCTCCAATGTCACAATCAACAACAAATCCCATCATGAATTTTTGATATGCTAGCAATGAATTGTCATCATTTGTGTTTATACATGCCAACATGTCCAATATTACAATATAGATCTTTGATCTCTTCTCTAACTTTGTCGCATATTTTTAAATGTATTTGAGGAAAACTCTCTTGGAAAAAATTGGTATACAATCAACATTAGATCTCCATATTGCAAGCATTTGAGGATTGTGAATATTAAGTCAGACATCATTTCTTATGGGCTTGAAGGATATGGTTAGATTGTTGTCACATGTTAAGGTAGAGGTTAATTGTTCCAACCATGGTGCCTTATATTGACATAATTGTCTCTTTCTTCCTCAAGCATGTATATTTCATGCATTTGGTATACCGCTGCACAATATTTACAATATTTTCATAATCTAATAGATGATCCATAGAATATCTAAGCACTCTGCAACACACACGGATCATCTATTGTAGTAGAATGCAATTGATTAGCTCTATCACTATGGGAACATGGATTCTAAGCTAAAACATAATTATCAAAGTAACTTGTAGCTTTTCCAACTTCATCTTTATTCTTTTAGTTAATGATATCCATGTTGGGACATTTGGAAGCTATATTAAACCATGGATATGAGGTGAACCTCGATGCTACCACTCATATCTATACCAACAATCTATTTCATGTTGTAGCTTTACAAGTATTTTTTCATTAAATATTATAAATATGTGATGAAGATATAATGAAGTTATATGTGGATTGTCCATAATATTGTCTACACACGACTTTCTTGAATATTGGGAACTTCCTACCAAATTGCATTGAAATAAATTTTGCACATTGGACCATTTCATACCGCCTAAGCTTAGTGTGAAGAATAATATTGGGGTCCCTAATTGATGCACCATGGGTTTTAAGTTCATTAGAGATTTATTCCAATATGATCGTGTTCCCCACAATGAGGCTCCAAAGTGCATAAGTTGATTTGTTAATTGACTACCAGGAACATTTTTCAAGGTGTTGTCGAAGGGCTTCTAAGGTTTGTGGTATTTTACCATGGAAATTTGTTTTCATGAACATTACTATTTTTTGTTGAATACAATATCTCATAATGACATTGTAGATGAAATATAGAAAGTGTGCATGTTTCCCAAACATTTGGTCATGGAATCGTAACAAATGCAAAGCATATTCATGCATTTCTACCTCTTTGTTTCTCTATTACAGAGCAAGTGAAATGTCATTTAGGAACAACATAGGGAATGCCATATCTGATAGGCTCTTTGTGTCATATTTATTTATTGGCCTATTATTAAATTTTTACCCTAGAATGACAAGGCGATCATTTCTCGTATACATAGAATATCTTTTATGGTTTCTAATTCATGTTGTTTATTGAGTAGTCTGGGTATGAATGATGATGAATTAACAAAATCATTCTCCTCGTCAAGCTTTTTGATAATTTCCATTTGAGTGACTATATCACTAGAATTAGAGCCCATGTATCACTGGAATTAGAGCCCATGTTATGCAACAAAAGGTGATATATATGTGCTTCTAACATAAAACAAATTAATTGCATCCATGTAAATACTTACATTCACATAATATGGACCATTATCAATTTTGTACCGTAGTGCATATAGAAAATTGTTTATTTACATAACAATTGTAACTCCTCCCCTCCATATTCTACTTGTACACAATGACAATATCAAGCATTTCCAAACATCAAGGCAAAATTAAAGCAATACTTGATAGATCATGTAGAAAGCTTATTGTATGTGTGGTATATTTATATTGGCTGCCTCTTGCATGGGCAACTTAAAAAATTGAGCTGACTCTAGCTATAAGCATCTCTTCTACTTGGGTTAGTTTCTTCAAAACGCTCGGTTGTTCACTTGGATCTACCTATTTGATGTAGAGAAATATTGCATGCCTTTTTTAGCGAAACATCTACAACATATTATGTCTTAAATATTCATTTGAAAGCACATTACAATATAAATTTCTTTGCATATCTTACATGTTTTAATATTATAAAATGCATCAATTTGATGTTGGAATTCTTCCATGGAAAGCAGGCACTCAATTGTTAAAATATCCCTATGACAGACAACTGGGGCTCCACTTCCAAGGTCTCAATAGACATTGATGAATTATCAACATCATTGCCTTCAAATTGTCTAAATTGTCGATTCATGAGACGTAGAGATTTTGTTTTTATTGTTTGCATTATTGTTGCTACACGTCTCTGTATTATTTCATTTAATCACCAGATACAATGATTGCAATATATGTCTTCCTTGTGTTTATCATACTGGAAGACATATATGGCAACTCTGTTTATTTCTTTGAACTCGTGTAAATTGGTCTTTAGAAGTTTGGTGAAGTGCATTTTTTGTTATTTGCACCGATTTTTCTACATACTGGTCTATTCTCTAATTTAACCATTGGAGATGACGTTTAGAAGACATTTCATCATTGTGTTGCATGCAGTACATTCGACTTTGTTCTTTACTAGTGATCACTTCCATCTCTACATTCTCCCGTAGGCTCCACAACCAAAGTGTTCAAGTCAACTAAAAAACCATTGTACTATCCTAAAAAGTAAGCACTTAATTTGAGCTCATTTTAGGACCATTTTTAGCATACTTTAGTGTGTTTCTTATGGTAGGACCTCATATTGTACCTATATGCATAATTAAATCAAATATAGGTCCTTATTCTTCAAACTCAAGGTTGCCTCTAGTTTCTATGGATGATTTACCATTTTCCATCCATTCACATAATTCATTTTACACCTATGTCCTATGCATTTAATTTCATATATCAAGATTTGCCCTAATTTCTTGACAGACTAAGGTTTTTACTGCCTCTTTTTGGCACACTCCCCTAAATCCTGATCAAAATTTAACATTCTTGGACTAGATCGAACTAAGTTAGCCTTTTCCTGCACACGGTCAACCCAAGTCATCCTTGTCCTAGGGCATTGCATTTAATTGGGGTTTGGGCCCAATGCAGAGTTTTTCTCCTAGACCTTTAATTGAGGTCGGCCTACGGGATCTAAGTTAGATCTTGATTGAGTTAGATAAATAAGCTTTCCAATCATAGATTTGTACAATGTTTTATCAACTGATGTGGAGTCATCATCTTTTGAAAGTTTACTTCCTATGATCATAGGAGTGCATACTGGCTTGCAATCCTCCATCTTGAAGGTTTTCAATATTTCCTTCACATATTTTGACTGATTAATGAATATTCCTTTATCTGTCTATTTTACATTCAGTCCGTAAAAGTATTTTATAGGACCAATCATGCTCATTTCAAATTCATTCTGCATTTATTTTGCGAATGTTATACTAAGCTTGTCATTACCTCCAAAGATAATGTCATCAAAAAATATGGAAACTAATAGTAATCCATCAGGTGTTTCTCTTGTGAACAAATTGCAATCTGTTGCTCCTTTCTTGAATCCAATCGTGGTGAGATAACCATCTAGTCTCTCATACCAAGCTCTTGGGGCCTGTTTAAGTCCATAGAGTGCTTTCTTCAGTTTGCATACCATGTCTGGTCTATCTGAAAGGTTAAATCCTTTACGTTGTTCTATGTAGACTTCTTTTAAGTCACCATTCAAAAAGGCTGATTTGACATCCATTTGATAAACTTTAAATTCTTTTAATGTTGCATATGCCAAAAACAATTGTATGGCTTCCAGTTTGCTCATAGGGGCAAATGTATCAGTGTAATCTATTCCTTCTCTCTGTGCATATCCTTTACATACTAATCTTGCTTTGTTTCTTATTATTGTACCTTCTTCATTCATTTTGTTTCTAAAAATCCATTTTGTTCCA